>NCSJ02000060.1:0-165163 GCA_002812745.2 Scytalidium lignicola | reverse complement strand
ATGATTTATCACCCTGCCTCCCCACTAGGCACGACCCAGCCAAACTCCCGCCTCACTCTCTCGTCACGATCATCCATCTATCTAACCTACCTTACCCTTTCCCTACCACCACACCCAACCACTACTCTCATCTTCTTCTACCTCGTCCTCCTCCACCACCATCTACCAACCGGTCTCTCTTCCTCTTCTTCTTCTTTCTTCATCCTCCTTCGCCATCCTCTCTTCCCTTCTTCTCAACCTCTTTCTCGACCTTCCTTGAAAGATCATATCCTCACTGTACTACACCCACTCACATACATATAACATACGTATACACCACGACCTAGTTGTCGCAACGAGACGAATCGAGACGACCCCGACACGAACACTCCTTCCCGTATCGCACCTCTACGATCTGCCTTTTTGCGCCCTTTTTGCCGGGACACATTGAGGATCCTTCCATTGAAGACTTATATTTAATACCACTCCCGTTGTTTGGATTTGATCCCGGATCCCAAAGGAGCATAGGCATCTTTTCCTTAGATTTTACCTATAACTTCTCTTCTGTTGTTTTGGACCAGAAAGTTCTTTTCTTAACCAAACCTCCCGGAGAGCCAATAATTCCGCCCCAACTGTGTCACGAACCAAGAGAGAGAGAGAGCTTCAGTTTTTTAATTCTCTGCCGGGTCGTCGCCAGATTCCTATTCTCTTACCATGCAGAATGTTCACATCCACGCTCCATTGACACCGCCGACCACTCCTCCACCTTACCACCACCACCACCAACGCTCCGCGTACTGCATGCCCTCACCTGAATCAAGGATAGGTATATTCCTGGGAGAGTCTTTGGAACTGAAAGGGATCCTTGGAACCGGTGCCTATGGCGTAGTGTACTCCGCTCTCGACCATTACACCCAGACCTGGTATGCCGTGAAGGCTCTCAACAAGTTCAACCCCAATGGCACTCCTTTGGATCGACGACAGCAGCAATTCCAGTCCCGGGAGATACAGCTCCACTATTCGGCGTCGGCACACCCCAATGTTGTGTCGATGCTCAAGATTGTGGACGACCCGGATTGCACCTTTGTAATCCTGCAGTATTGCCCGGAAGGTGACCTCTTCTCCAACATCACCGAGAGAGGTCGTTATATAGGTAATAACCCATTGATCAAGAGAGCCTTTCTCCAGATCCTGGATGCCGTGGAGCATTGCCATCGCCTGAGTATCTTCCACCGGGATCTCAAACCCGAGAACATCTTGGTTGCCAACTCCGGCGCGGATGTACTTCTGGCCGATTTTGGCCTGGCCACCATGGATGCCGAGTCTGAGGACCATGGATGCGGATCTACTTTTTACATGAGTCCAGGTAGGCACTCCCTCTAAATATCTTTTTCTTGGTTTCCCGACCATTGCATGCTATCATCATAATAAATACATACGACTCGAGTTTATTGGATGTTCTATTCTCGTTTTTTTCTTCTTTCAGCAAATCAAGCTAACCATCTTTGATCTTGATTGTAGAATGTTTGGACCAGTCCTCCAGACGGCCTTCTTACCGGTCTGCTCCCAATGACGTTTGGTCTCTAGGTGTCATTCTCGTCAATTTGACCTGTGGCCGGAACCCGTGGAAGCAAGCTTCTACCGAAGACTCCACCTACCGGGCTTATCTCAGGAATCGGAATTTCTTGAAGACGATACTTCCATTGTCCGATGAGATTAACGAAGTCCTTAACATGATCTTTGAGCCCAATCCAGAGCTTCGCATCACAGTTTCCGAACTCAAACGCCGCATCAGCCAGTGCCGTCACTTCGCTGCTCCTCCGCAAATGTTGGCCACTCCACCCCAATCCCGCGCCACTTCTGCCTCCAAGGTCAATGACACTTTGTTCTCCATTTCTGATGAGGGTTCCGTCATTTCCGATGAAGGCTCCCTTGATAGCTCCTGTTCCACCCTATCCGATGATGTTGACTCGGACTCGGACTCCGGCTACGAGTCAATGGACCAGGAGCCAGATGCTTTCGAGGTCATTCCCAAAGTCATCCGGCCAGCCGCAGCAGCACCACCACTACCACCCGCTCCTGCACAGCAATACGTTCTTCCTTCTCATGAATACCAAGGATCTCACTGGGCTGTGCCCTCCAAGAATCCATGGTCCCAGTACTGGGGTTCTACTAATGTTAACCATGTGCACCCAGCTGTGGTCTACCCAACAGCACATGGACCTGTCCTGTACCCTACTCACTACCAGTATCAGCGGGAGTGCTGGTAAACTAACAGGGCCGCCAATACCTTCTTTCAATGTCCTTGGCGTGACACCAGACCTTAGCTTGTCTTATTACTTCTAATTAAGTTTAGCTTGTCCGAGTGTCCTCATCCATGACAGGATTTGGTTGCCGGATTTTCCAGTGGTATAACAACACTTCTGGATTTCTAGACCTTTTTTTTCACAAAAGCAGTAGCGATTTTCAGATGATGGAATTGCTCTCGGAATGACCTTTTTCTCTTCATATGATACCACGCCGACCCATTGGCCTTTACTGGACCCGTGGGACAAGCAAACCAAAAAAGCAAAGCAAAAGCGAGAAAAAAAAAGACCTTTTACGCAGCGCTCATGTCGTTATAAAAATCTTGTATACTTCTTTTCAGACCTGGATCGAAATATTTTCTTATGTTGACTTTTTTTNAAGCAAGGCGCTTTGGGAATGTTTTTATATGTTTTAAAGCGTTAAAAAGATGCGCGCTACAAAGTTATGGGAGGAACAAGTTTTGATTTTTCCTGTTTCTCTTTCGTTGACTACTTAATATTCTTCTATGTTCTAGTTTTTTGTGGCAGAGGTGTTTTGGGATGGGGATTGTCAAATGGGGAATGGTGAAATGGATTATGGGAAGCATAATGTGCGGCGTGTTGTGGATAGAAACGCCTTGCATCTGGAGTACTCTTTTGTTAGGGATCGGAATTTTGCTAGATGGGGCACGGCGGTGTTGCTCTTTGTTCTTGGGATGGATCCATTCATGATACCACTTTCTTGTCATATCAGCCAGGACCTTTGGAAGGTTTCTTGTGCTTAGAGGATAAAATACCGGACTGGATGTTTGGACCACGCTGGATTGGGACCTGTCAAAAAAAAAGCGCTTGCTTCCAACCGTGGACCTCTCGACTTCCTGTCGCAGGGAAAGGATGACACCGAAGATTTCACACCTTCATATACGTTGTGCGCAAGTCTCTTCCAGGGATTTCTGGACCGAGCTTCGCAAACCAAAGACTTATTATGTTTTTTTCCTGTGGAGGATATACCATTGTACATATTAGCTACATCATGAGATACGAGACATTCTATGAAGACGTCTTTTACGTCGATGTGCGAACGCGCGCAGAGACGGTAATGAAAATTGCTATTGTTTTTACCATCTCTACATATATGACTTTGACCTGTGCTTTCGTGAATTGTGCTTTCTAAATGTTGTTCATTCACTCGGATATCTACCAGAATTTTGAAGGTTCCTATTTAATGGTTATGTAATATTGTTGGTATGATGGTGGAAAGCAATTCCGTAGAAGCAAGTTAGCTTTGATCTTCGAAGGATGTTCTTCCTTTTCAACAATTCCAGTAAGCAACGCGTTCTTCTCGGTTTAAACCAAGTTTACATTGTTTTTAATATATATCTATTTACAAGAGGTGATCTCGACCTTTTAGAAAGAGAAATATATAATATTATCTGCAAATACTACTATGTTTTTCTTCTTCTTAGTTTCTTAGTTTTTGGTTCAGAGCGGTGATAATAGGTAATATTACCTTTGTTTCGAATATTTAGGGATAAGTTAAAGTAGGTAATTATACTATCTTATGTACATCTGCTCTAGCTAACGCTTATAAGGTACAGTATGAAAGGGTAGGTTGGAATGGTTATTCTCACTCGGTGTTTGTTCTTTTATTGAAGATTTATACAAAATCCTTTTCTCCTCACCCCTTTTTTTTTATATTTGCAAATATATTCATCTCATTATTTTTCCTCTTAAAAACTATACGGGAGATTCGAGAACTCCGTCCTGGCGTAAGATGGAGATGGTGGGTTTCTTTTTACTCTCTCTTCTCTCAGGATATACTCCCATCGTTTGATTTTATTTATATCGTGGATATTCGGAATAAATCAACGGGACTTCCACTTCCCAGGTCAACTAGACTACTCTTACCATGGGCTCAAAAGTTGCCGTATCTCATAGTAGATCAGTATACATACAATCACTGGCTATCAAGACTCCCAAACACACATGTGCCGTGGCTTGTGACGAACTTGAAGCAAGAAGGTTGACTAGCTAGATATTGAAAATTCAGCAAAAAGGGCTTCGATCCGCCGAGATGAGATTTGGAGATTGGACTGATTTATCAACCAGATAGCCTCCTGGAACCAGCTGGATTCTAGAATGGCAAAAGGCAGATCTGGGCGGTTGGATCAAGGAGGTGGATATGTTGGCGAGACGAAAGTCATTGCAGGGTTTTGGATCCGGTGCTGGTGATTGAGACTGGGCTTTCTGAGACCGAAGAAGTATTTGGGTTAGTGGCAGGGGATTGGATCGGGGCTACTGGATCTCAAGATTGACTAGGAATTACTATATCAGTCTCGACTAAGAAAACTTGCTATTGCTATTAGGATTTAGGAAGAAAATGGGTTATGAGGTGAACATATATCAAAGCAGGAGGATGATGAACATATGGCAAACATTATACTTTCACTTTCTTGGTTGTTGGAAACCGTCACTTTATCTCACTTTATATTTAGCAGAGAGATCTTGAAGAATTACTAGATGGCATCACCGACGGGAAGTTGTGAGTTTAGGAGAGTCGGGGCCATTAAATATCCAAATTGACAAAAGTTATTAATAATCACGCAGTCATCTCCCAAAATTTACCTCCCTACGGCTTTTAAATCTAGCAGTGCCAGAAGAAAGAGACTTGGCCATTCTGATAAGTGGAGTTGGAGCATGTTGATAGTCAAGAAATTCGACGGAACATGAATGAATGGTTTCAAACGAATTACAACTTAAAAGGAAAAAAATTGGGTTGACCGCAAGTGCATAATGCAAGAAGATGCAAGTGCCATAGAACATGTCATATCCGTGTAAAAAGCAGAGCATCCAAGGTACGCATTCTACACCAACTGTTTCGAAGTTGTAACATATGGACTGGTCCCCGTAGAAGCGGGGGTTATGGAGGTGAGAGGAATGGGCCAGGGGGAGGGAGCTATATCAAACAACCCTATGATGATATGGAATCAAAAACGGAATATGATCATCTCTCTCACCGCTCCTCTTAGAAGATGAATGATACCACTAATAAGCAAAACAACCGATCATTTTCCCGCAGAAGGGAGGTAGGGTCAAATTAGATCGTCGGGGGATTTGGAATCAGGTATAGATATCGTAATCGCTGATTTTATTGAACCAATCTAGACCGAATCGTTGCTCTGCCACCCAGCATCTGTCTGACTTATTGGAATTTATTGCCCAGGAAATGTCTACACCTAATAATTCTAGTAATAAGTAAAACATTTCCCATTCAAGGTATATTTTGTCTACTGTGGCTGCTTACCTAGCCTGATAAAGGGACTGCTGGTCTGAATTTAATAATCTTTTGCTTTTCAGATGCGTTTAGAGTAATAATATGGTTGTAGATAAAAATATAACTTTACTGTATTTCTCGAAATATAAATATATAACTGATTTAACTAACACGAATAGACATACTGCAATCTTTTATCCCTGATTACCTTACTCACACCTGATATCTATGAATGATTACATACGTCCGTACCATGTACATTAGTATTAGTATTAGTATCCCATGGGCCACTTTGAACCACTTTTAGCGTTGATGCCTCAACATACAATTATCTCCGTTTTAGGAAAACGAAGGATTTTATGTGGACAGTATCCCTGAATATAACCTTGGCCTGAAAAGCTTAAGTGACCTGGGGTCTGGGGGGATAACATATCGTCAGGGAAAATAATTAATAAAATAATTAAATCCAACTCTATATTATATATTTCCAAAACGGGGCCTGACCGATGTCGTTCTCGTCTCTTTCATGGGTCATCATTTTCCTATTTTATTTGCTGCCCGACGAATATGCTAATTATTAATTGGTTTGCATTTTGATAAAATAAGTAATATTGTTTTTGCACTTGTATTATCATTGGTTCTTATGTATATCTATCTCGTACATCTCGTACCTTCTGACGTCGTGTGGCGGCGCTAATGCATGCAGCTTATCGATAAAGCGATAAAGCAGCAAAGTGGCAACGACGTCCTTATCATATTATAGGGTAAGAAAGTTCCAACTGTACGAATTTATCCCACAAGTCAAGCCAATCCTCGAGCGGTGGTGTTGTGCAAGAATAGAAAGAGTCTGATTACAGCCCTTGCTTAAGAAGAAGAGACGCGTGTCGTATAGTATTATCCGGGAACGATATAGGTGGGCACGAATTGCTCAGATAAGGTAATTTAGCCAGGATCATAATAATGAGCACAGATGCAGCCATATAATTAGAATCTGTCAGATTTGAGAACCTGCAACTTTTTCCTTTTCTAGATGCAATGTCTAATAGCAATTGCCATGATATATTTACAGCTATCGGGTAATCCTAGTGATGAAAGGATGCTTCAATGCTTCAGCAGGAGTACATCTCTTCTCAGGGTTTAACGCCAAACACCGATCTAGGAGGTCAGCAAACGATGCTAGCTCATTTCTTTCAGCCTCCGTGTATCCTTTAACTGCGGACATAAGTCGGGAGCGCAGGTCCCGAGATGGTTTATTATTAAATGGTATAGTTTTCACGGTATCCTATAGAGTGCGTTCATGTTAGCATGGGTCTTAGCAAAACTGTCTAGGATGGAAGTGGCACAGCTAGCTGGCACCGCAAGAGAGCGATGTCACGACACGACTTTGTGTACTGACAGGAAGAGTAAAAATAGAAAAAACAAGGCGACAATGACTTACCTTTCCCGTAAGCTTATCTTGCTCCACGCTTCTAAAGTCGGCCTTCTCATCAAAATGGACATGGGCAAACTGGGCACGCTTGAGCATTTTCGTCGTGAACTTTCCTCTACACTCCATAATGGAGCGAAGCATTTGATTATTTGTGCGGCCTGTAAACAAGATTTTCCCAGTATATAATTCATAGAGAGTGCAGCCAACAGACCACACATCTATGGCAAAATCATAGGGCATTCCCAGAATAATTTCTGGAGCCCGATAGAACCGACTAACCAGGTAGGGGGTGATCTCATTATCGGAAGCGTCTGACGCTGATCCAAGATCACATATTTTAAGCATACCACGAGATTCATTGACCTAATTTATCAGCATATCCTTACGTTATGATTTGGTTTGGAGGAACTTACAAGCATGTTGTCTGGCTTCAGATCTGCATGCAAAACGTTACATTTCCGCATGAGACTTAGGCCCATAAACATTTGTTGGGCGTATGCTCGAACTGCTTTGAGATTAATCCCAACATCTCGGCCAAATTTCTTCAAGACTTCACGCAAGTTGATGCTCAAATTCTCAAAGACCATGCACAGGTGTCCTTTGTGCTCAAAGTAGCGTTCTAGTCTGATCAAGTGCTTCTTGTCTTCCGGATCAGCCTCGTTCAACTTTTGGAGAATCTCAATCTCTTTCATCCCAGCTTTACGCCTATAACTAGTTAGTACGATAGACAATAGTTAGGTATGCTGTGGTACTTACATAGTTTCGTTATTTCTAATGAGTTTGATGGCAACGAGTTTCTTTGTATTCACATCTAAGGCACGCACGACTGCAGAAAACATGCCTCGACCCAGGTTCGCTTGCACGTGGTATCTCGAATTCAGGAGTTCTCCAAGAATAACCTTGTAATAACCTTCTGGGTCATCCCAATTATCGAGCATGCCAACATCTAGTTCTTTGGCTTCTGGAATAGGTACTGCCTTTGCTATATCAGTTGATGGACCTGCTTGTGGCTTGATTTCAGGAGCAGGATCTTCAGCAAACATGTCATCATCGTACTCAGCAAACATATCGAAGTCGTCTTTGACTTTCTTGACAGGAGCTGGCGCTTCAGGTTGTTGCACAACTGGTAAGAGTACATCTTGTTCACTTGTTGGTTTTGTCTCGTCATAGTTACCAGAGGAAACTTCGTCATTAAGCCGCTGGTCGTCTCTCTGCTTGTCTTCCCTCATGTCCATAGTGGGATCATAATCAGCCGCGGATGGTCCATCATCTTCAATACTAGGGATTACTTCTCCATTTCTGTTTGCAAGATCTTGATCATTAGTGATCACAAATGCCGATGGCGACGTAGGATCCTGGGCCATGTTTGGACTTGTAGGAGTTGATATAAAGGGAGAACCTGTTGAACCTGGGTTAGTAAAGAATAGAGTGATTAATGGAAGGGCTACTTACTTGACCTTGCAGATGATGTTTGTTCATCTTGTCCACCTTGACCTGGTGTTGACTGCCCTGATTTTCCCCCGATTTGTAAAGCTTGCACCAGCAAGGGCGTAGCAGAACCTCTGTACTTAGCTTTGATTGCTTCGCGACGCTTGCGTCGTTGTTCTATCAGTGTGGCCTCATCTACAGGCTCTTCTTCTACGGCCTCAACATTAGGTGCAGAACCTAGATTAGGATTCGAGGCACTACTTTGTATGTTAATATGTGATATAATCTAGACCTTGGAATATAAATATACCTTTCTTGCATTTTACCGCTATTAGAGTGTCCGTTCTGTTGCGAATATTCTTGCAAAGATTTAGCATCATGTTTCGCATTCTCAATAGCCTCTGAGGCTTCTTCCCGCTTGCTCACTGAGTACTCCTTGGAATTGCGGCTATTGAATTCTCCACGACTATAAGAGTTGGTTCGATCCATATCTGCATGGTTGTTATAACGATCTGCACCTCTCCGAGCGTATCCGCCTCGTCGTGCCCTATCATCGTCGCGTCCCCTTTGGTATGGTGATCGGCTACGAGTTCTCGCGCGTTTCGAAGAATATCTATCTCGATCATCGTATCTTAGGTCAGAAGGTCCAGCAGAACCTCGATCGATGTCGTCGTACGATATTGGGCGGCGCCGTCTATATTCGGATGGATCTTCTTCGTAATGGACTTTAAATCTGCGTGGATCTCCTCGAGACCGGTCTGCGTAGTCATCTTCCCTAGACCTCTTCGAACCTCGTGGCTTATCTGAGTAAGGAGATCGGCTCCTGTCTCTAGACCATTTATCCCTTGACCGGTATTCAGCTTCAGGTGACATCGAGTTCGAAGAGCTAGAGCGGTTTCTGTCTGGACGGTCAACGGAAGTGCCATCGAATTGAGACAGCGACTTAGATGCCTTCTCTATACTCCCATCCCGAATTTCCCCCTCATCAGAACTAGTCGAGGAAGCCATCGTATTTGTTATAATTACAGGCGGTAGATCCCCTGCCTTGTATTTGAAAACTTGTGTTAGCCAAAGATCAAGCAATTTGAGATCTCAATGTGAGAAGTGCCCAACCGGGAATCTATCGTCTCCCCTCTTGTGTTCAGGGCATCACTAGTAATTATAGAACATCCGACACAGGATAATAGGATGGAAAAAAGTAGTGCTGAGTTACTCCGTTATTGATATGGATGAGAGAAGAGCACATAGGTTATGACGGCGAGACCTTGGGCAACGACAGAAATCAAGACAACGCTAGTCCATAAAGCGTTAGGCTGTACTTGCCTGTGTGGCTTTGCGACAATGAGATAAATCCTTGACAAGCGTGACAAGTTACCCCTCTACGATAAAATATACTTGACTGAGAATCAAGGAGAAGATCTTACGTCTGTTCCGCAGGAGACCACCGATTCGTTAAATATGGGAGGACAAGACAGAGCAGGTATGGACATTCCCCTCCTATTTTGCAACTTGTTATTGACTAGATGTATAGGAGGCAAGGCTAAGCCTTTAAAGGCCCCAAAGAAGGCAAATAAGGAGTTAGATGAAGAAGATAAAGCTTTCCAAGAGAAGCAGAGGGCTGGTATGTTGTGGATTTGTTGTTTTGCCTTGGAGTACTGAATGCTAACCCTATTGTTCAAGATGCCAAAGCCAAGGCTGAGCTTGCAGCGAAAGCAAAGAACAGTAAAGGCCCTTTGAACACCGGAGCTCAAGGAATCAAAAAGAGCGGAAAGAAATAATCGATATTCATATTTGGACGGTGAAAGCTGGAGGTCTTACTGTTGTTTATAAGAAAGATCGATGGACATGGATAGCAAGGCGTTTTTGGGAATTCATACCTCGTCACGAAACATTTATGACAATATACTGCTTAGATCGGTGTTTAGTAAAAATTTGCTAGGTCTATCCGACTGTTAAAATAGCAGATATAGAGCCATGATGGCGTGCTTAGCCTAAGATTTCCTATTTCGCAGATCATTTGCCCGCGCGGTCTTTTTTTTAGCCTCATGGCCTCTTCCACCTTCGTTTGTGTCCTTCCAAGCCTAATTCTGCCTGCTGTTTCCCAGTGTTCGTCTACAAATTGTTTAACCTCTTCCGTATCGTAGAAACCTTCGTTGTTTCTTGTAGGTACCTTTAGTAATGCACCGTCTACCTCCTCACACTCTACTAAAATTGCTTTCAACATCTTAATAGATGCGCCTCTTAAGACAGGATCGTCATGAGGCACTCTCTCTTTAATTATGTCTCTCCAAATCTCTTCGTTATGTTTTAGTAAATTCCATTCTCTCAATTTCCGTGCATACTCTTCTTGAACCCCGAATTCCTTGAATGCATCTTCCCGAAGGTTGTCTCTCGTAATATCTGTGTGACTGTATAACTTTTGTTCTCTGCACTTTGGTATGAACTCCTCCACCCATTGCCGAAACAGGGGTCGTTTGGCCATCCTTTGGCGGTCGTTATGTTTCAACTTTTTCTTCCCACTCTCTCCACCTTCTTGACCAACGATAACTGTGCCATCGTAAGAACTCAAAGCTGGCCCGGATTCTTCATCTTCCATGGAATCCTTTACCCAGAACATTTTGCATTCCGCAGCAAACTTGTACAATTCATCGGCGCTTTTAAATCGTTGACTCCATCTAGCTTCATCCAAACCTATGAAACGCAGAACTTTAACAGGCTCATCTGTCAGAAACACCATACTCTTTTTCTTATCGTACAGCTCAATCTCGGGGATTCGGAGAAACAGGCCGCGATCATTTGCTGTTAGCCCAAACTTTCTGATGGTTGTACCTAGGATGTTCCATATGTCTCCATGAGCATGATGGAACAACTCCCACTCAAACTCCTTTTTCGAACGGCATATGTGCACGTCGACTTGGACATATTTCTCCTTCTCATCTAGCACCTCATCTCCATTTCCATAATTAGTGCGAGACGGCCATGGGATTGCGAGGTTGATGGTAGGGTTTCCTTTCTCTTGCACCCAAGCTTTCGCTTTCAAGGCAGTAGCTAGCCGTTGTCCAACTTGGCTACTAGCCGCAGACATAAGGTCAAACTGGGCGGTGTTTGGGCCTGTTACCAGCGTATCTACATCGCCGAAATCTTCCTTACCTGGAGCTTCAATCGGAGTAGCAACGGCGGAGTAATATTGACGAAGCGCATTGCGAATCTCATCACCAACCTGTTCATACACATCCAGGGGCATTCGTGGGGTGTGTAGAGGTGGGGAGAGAGACGAGAAGGCATGACCTCCCATTGCAACAATGCCACGCCTCTATAGAAACGTTGCAAGTAAAGGCTAACTTTACTTAAATTAAGAAAGACGATCGATGCCGGGCAGAAAGCTTAAAACAGTTCAAAGCTCAGCGGTCAGTCAGGCGGTGAAAGCGATCGAACTTTGGAGCCCCTCACGCCCCTACGCCCCTTTGCCCCTCCACGCCCCTGTAANTAATAGAGACTGAATAACCCTTATTCCAGTAGAGAAAGAAAAAAAAAAACCAGGACTTAGAGATCAAAAATTGATTAACTTATACAAACTATCAGGAGTATATACTAGAGGAGAAACAAAATAATACGATAATTGGATTTCATATAACATCCAACCCCAAAGATTGAGTCACAGAGAAAGAAAGTAGCAGGAGGCCCCCCCTTGTCCGACGATATTTTGTCGGCAGGCCGCCATCCTGAAGAACAAACAAAAGGACTTAGGGAATAGCGACCTCCGAGAATTAGTAATAATCCGAGAATATTGAGTGTGCTTTTGAAGTTTTAAGAATTAAATAAAGTAAAGCCGCGAGCAGTAAATTCCGATTCAAAAAGTGAAGGTTACAAGACACCAATATTTGACGTCATTGCAGTGGAGTGGCTCAGCCTTACGAGTCTGTACTTTTCGTAACAAGGTCCTCTGTGGGCATCACTGTTTACTGGCCACGGCAGTGCTTCTGATATCATCAAGCGCTTATCCCACTGCAAACGCCTCGCCCTTTGCATAATCCATAACTTCTGGAATTATTGCTGTATCACTGGAAATGGCCTATCTATTACCTAGGACAGAACTTGAACTCCTAAGCCAAGGTATTTAGACCGGGCTGTGCAACGAGAGGCTGTTGAATAGATCAAGCCGTGTAGCCACAATCAGCCGCACTGCCCCGCCACTTTAGGTTTAACAGCCAAGCGCTGAGAACCGCTGGACGTACTCACCTTCGGCACCTACAATCTAATCAATCATATATATATACGTGAACTTGTTAAATCCATCAATCAGGCATTTCTCACTGAAGCATCCAATATCTTCTGACTTGAATTGTATACTAAGCTCACTACAGGCGAATATAATGGCATACCAGTATCCGCAATACGGAGCTCCACCTCCCGGTCGTAAGTTGACATCTCCCCATATTGGAAAGTCAGCAACTGATATCGAAATAGATTCACCCCAGCCAGGATATCAGCAATATCCTCCTCCACAGCAACCCCCTCCACAAGGTGGTTACCCGCCACAGCAATACCCTCAACAAGGTGGCTATCCTCCACAGCAATACCCTCCTCAAAGTGGCTATCCTCCACAGCAACCCCCTCCTCAAAGTGGCTATCCTCCACAACAACCCCCCCCTCAAAGTGGTTATCCTCCACCGCAGTACCCTCCACAAAGCGGTTATCCTCCACAGCAAAATCTGCCACAGCAATATCCTCCACAAGGTGGTTATCCTCCACAGCCAACCCCCCCACAGGCCGGTTATCCTCCACCGCAATACCCTCCACAAAGTGGTTATCCTCCACCGCAACCTCAATACGGCGCACCTCAAGCATACGTGGCCCCCACACCTCCAAGTCTAGGCTATGGCCCTCCACAACAGATAAATTGGGATGGGACCGCAGATGCAGAAGGGCTGAGGAAAGCGATGAAGGGTTTTGGCACCGATGAAAAAGCCCTGGTCCACATTCTGAGCCGTCTAGACCCGCTTCAGGCCGTTGCTGTAAGAGAAGCATACCATCGTCGCTTCGGGCGGCATCTGTTGCAAGATGTTCAGAGTGAAACTTCCTCATGGCTCGAAGAAGGCTTGTGTGCCATAATTAGAGGACCCTTGTTGCAGGATTGCCATCTTCTATTTACGGCCATGTCTGGGCCTGGCACAAAGGAGGCCATCCTTAATGATGTGCTTCTCAGCCGATCAAATGCGGATCTTAGAGCAATCAAGGAGCTCTACCACAAGCTTTACCATAAAAGCCTAGAAGCAGCGGTCAAAGACGACTTGAGCATGAAGACAGAAAGACATTTTATGATGGTCCTGGCTGCGAATCGGAGTGAAGAGAGCACACCTATAATTCCGCAGCAAATTGAGCATGATGTGACTGAGATCTACAAGGCAACTGAAGGGAAGGTCGGCACAGACGAGTTGCTTGTGTGCGATATAATGACACATAGGAGCGATGCCCAAATTGGAGCCATTGCATACACCTACCAGCAAAGATACTCAAGGAGCCTAGAAACCGTTATTAGAAAAGTAAGTGCTCGCATGGCTGCTTATTGAGCCAATATGTCATACTTATTAATTAATTAATCTCGCAACAGGAATTCTCGGGACACATGGAAAACGCACTGCTCCACCAGCTTCGGTCCGGTACGGATAAAGCGATGCGCGATGCAATGTTGCTTGAAGACGCAATGTCCGGCGCTGGGACCGAAGACCGACTACTGGTCAACCGCGTCGTAAGGTATCACTGGGATCGGAACCACCTGCAAAATGTAAAGGGTGCTTATCAGCATAAGTATCATAAGAGTGTGGCCAATAGAATCAAGGGCGAAACAAGTGGAGATTACGAAAGGTTTTTGTTGGCTTGTATTGGAGAGGGGCGCTGAAGGATCCAGTGGGGAAAGTACAGTACAGTACAGTGTTAAGGAATTGTTTCCGAGTTTAGTCATTGATTTGATTAATATTCGGTCGTAATAGTCTAGTGTTTTTAGGATTTCTGTTCACTTTTATAGGCATGGAATATTCTGGGGGCTGAGGCGGCTCTCGTTGGGGGAAAAAAAGGGGGTACTATTTCCGGATGCCATAAACAAAGGAATGGAAATAGGTTTCTTTTTTGTTCTTCAAAATTCTAGTTATAGCCGATGAAGGTTGCTCCCGCTGTACAAAATTCCTGTTCCTCACTTATGATTATACTATACGACAATAGACAGTACAGTATTAAGATTTCTTTGCTTCTGAAAATGGGTCTCGTGGACGCAGCGGACGGGTCGGGTGCGAGCACGAGCAGGAGTGATCTGCAATTACACTGTAACTAAACACGGAGTAATGTATATGTACCTCCGTACATTGTTGGACATTGTTGGACATAAAAGGCGACATTATAACAGTATCCACAAAAAGGGCTTCTTATTTGCATTTATGGCATTGTATTTTGGTGTTGCAGTAGGCACGTGGGGGAAGCGATCCCGTGCGAGTATGACTCAGATATATGTTCGATGAAATTAGCGAGGTCTAATGTCACCTCATTTACTGTATTACCGTTTTTTTGTGGCATTTCAGATAATACTGTAGTTCTGTCCTTTTCTTCTCTTGTTGATCTAGCACCGTCCCGGCACGAAGGTACGGTATGTGTAATCCTTCTTTGGCGCCCCTCAGCTGACTGACGAGTCAAGGCCCTCGTTTTAATCCGGGCGTTTTACGCTGTCGTTATCCCGATTGGGGTAGTCACTCGCCAGAATGGAGCTGGTCTGCATAGGAAATGTTGGCGCTAGCAAGTAGTGCCAGCAATCTGTGCCGTAACATTAAGTAACCGAAACACCTCCTGACTTAGTCCATTACCCGGTTTTATTTTGGCTAATTATTTAGCAAAATTTTTTTAATGCCACCTTTATTGTTTTACTCAATGCAGACGAAGCAGGGGTTGTCTTGCGTGCTTGTGTGTGTGTGTGGGTGTTGTGCCGCAGACTATTATTATTACTAACTTGACAGTCATACGGCTGCAACTCGGGATCGTGAGTGAAGGAGTCTACCGATAGAAAAGCTCTAAAATTACCTAATTTTGTAAGCAGGCACCTGTCGTATTACTTAGGCTGCGTTTGCGATGCGAGAGCCAGCTTCAGTACGCGCGGCAGGGATGTTTAGATAATACGTCAGAAGGTTAATTAATTAATTATTGATAATCCTAAACGACGGCCCTCCAGTAGCCAATTATGGTTAGCATTAAGCTGATTATTTTTAGCGCTTAATTACTAGCGCAATTTAAATTAGATTGCTAGCGTGGTTGGTTGGGTCCTTCTACTGCACTGGGAAAGTGATTAATCACCTTTTAATCGATGATAAATACAAATCCACCTCCATCCTTTTCTTGACTAAACTCCCTCCTTTTTGACTTTCGATCGCTCTCTCCAAGCGATCTGACATGCAGCTGCAGTTGCAAGGACCCTGAAAACTTGGCTATTTGGACATATAAAGAACTGGCGATCAAACAAAGAGGTAATCCTACATGCTAACTTTTCACTTTCTTCGCCCCCACACATTCATTTCATTTCTTTCAAGCTTTTCGCTCATTTTATTTCATCGAGATTCTAACCCAGCAGTTTTTTNCTTCTTTCACTTTTACTGATGTTTTCAATTCATAGGACAGGACTGCCAAAATACTGGACTCGGAAGATTCCATATATTTGTATTCGTCGTCCTTACCTCAAGTTCACTCCGCGGACTTAAGAGTCTTGTGCTCAATTAAATTTCTTCCTTCTCGGGTCTTTCTCCCCCGAGGTCTAGCAGTTAAAAAACGTCATTTGATCAGTAGAAGTCTACATGATCGCAAATTTCTTTCAGTTCTAAATGGAGGTCGCAAGGGTTCCAATCGCGTCTCAACCGTCATGGGCTGCGCCTGCAACCAAAATGCGAACAGATATGCAGATGAACGGCACATCGCCCACTTCGGGCAGATCAATACCACCTCTTTCTGAGCTTATGCATCGCGCCTCTATGTCTCCTAATCTGGGTGGAAACAGTTTCAGATCGGGGGAGAAAAGTTACTCAGAACCAGCAACTCCAGCACTCCTAAATTCGCCTAGTCAATCTGATCAAGCAAGGTTTACACGCATCCCATTGTCTCAACTGATGGCCTCAACTTCAGAATCCAACCGACATGGTGATTCTCAACATGCTATGCAGCCAAGTCCATCTGCATCAACTGCCTCTGTTTCTGCGAGTTCCCCTCGTCCATCATCTGGCTTTCATGTGAACGGGATTGTTCAGCAAACTTTACCGCCAACAAGCTCCCCAACACCACCTGTACTCTCTGCACGATCTGCTTCAGGAACATTTCCATCGATGGTCCGATCACCAAGACCACAACCATTGCCTATTCGAGAGATCCATGAGTTAAGATCTGTATCTGTGGGGCCATCCTCATCAAATCCTTATCAGCCGACAGAAAACCAATTAGCTAGGGCAGCTCGTACTTTTCCTAGTCAATCTCACCAGACTTCGCCTATTGAAATGCAGAGAGAAGGACATGAAGAGAGTTATTCAACGACAAATGGACAAGCACCGATGCCCGCAACATCAAATGATGTTGAAGCAGAGATCAGGCGACTCACTGAGCTCGTTAATGAGACATCTCCACAAGCTCTACACGCTGTCTTGCGCAAAAATTGGCGTCCGTTCATATTTCAGCAAGCGACCGATGACCATACCTCGTTCATTCTAAGGGCCGGACTTCAGAATGCATCTGCTAAAGTTATGGAACGGGTAGTCAGGGACAAGTCCTTCCCCAGTCAAAATATTCTACCCTTTATGCCCCAAAAGCAATCCGTCATAGATATGTGTCTTTCGAGTGCTACGTCGAAAATGATCAAAGAGAACGTTCCTGCAGACGTCCTTGATGAAGTCTGTTATTCAAGACTCGCGACAATGCCAGCACAGAAATTAGTCACCATGCTTGCTACAGCATCTAGATTAGGATACTCTCTTGATGATATAGTTGATGAGGATGATTATGTTATTCCAGCGCCAATCAAACAGCCATCGAGGCAGTTTGCAAACACGCAGACGAGCAATGTCCAACCCCACCTTCCATTACCCTCAGTAGCTTCGACTCCGATTCCACCTATAATTCAACGATCATCACAACCACTAGCGACCTCTGGTGCCCACTTACCCGTTGTGCAAGAGCGTGACCCGATGGCTCAGTACCAGCAGAAACAATACCATAATTCCAGCTTGCCACCTCAGAACGCACCTCAAAGGGAACTTACAACCAATACACTCGAAATAAGGCAAAATGCTCCTGCACCCTTGATTTGCGCCAATTGTAAACTTAAACTCCCATCACTATCTGGATATAACTATGTAAGTGTTCTACGAGAAATCAAGACCGGGGTTTTGAGCTAACCTAGCTAGCATTTGTCGAAGAACATATGTGAGAAGGGCATGCCGCACGATGCGAAATGGTCTTGTCACAATTGTCTCAAGTTTTTTACAACAAAACAGGGTCAAACTTACGTATGTAACCATGATTATTACTACTAGGAAGAAAATGGCTTATCATATTTTTAGCATCAAATGAAGAGAGTCTGTTACGGGCTTGACATCGAACCTGCAACTGCCCCTTCAGAGCATGAAGTATCTGCTGTTCAACTCCCACCGCCTGTTCCATCTCAACCCTCAGCAGCGGCATCCTTTTCACCACAACCGGTTAACACTGGACATCTTCCGCGAGTTGATATTACGAGATATCCAATGGTAACAGGACCGGAAATATCTTCAAGACCAGCCGGCATGCAATCCGTCAGCATGCAATCCGCTGTTCAAAGCAGAAAGTCACCCACCTCCACTCCACCACCTTCCAACAACAGGGTTTACCCTTCTGAGCTCCCTCCTGAACAGCTTAACGAGCTTAATGCTGAGATTGAAGCCATCCAACGCCAATTTGAGAAAGCTGTGGCAAATATTCCCGCCACTCTAACACCTCAAGAACGGGATCAGAAGTTAACATCTCTCAAAAATAGCTATAACACAAGGAAGAGTGTTGCCAGGAAGAAGCATGGCGTCTCATTAAGAAAGCGAATCGAGCCAACATATCGAGTCACTCCACCTCCTAAGAATGAACTCCTTCAGAGCTTCAGAGCAC
Organism: Scytalidium lignicola; assembly: GCA_002812745.2. Lineage (NCBI taxonomy): Eukaryota > Fungi > Ascomycota > Leotiomycetes > Scytalidium > Scytalidium lignicola. The sequence continues at coordinate 146,616 of NCSJ02000060.1, read as the reverse complement.
TACCGCCTTTGTCTTCCGCCCCGCCAAGATCTGCATCGTATGCTGCTCCATCTGCCACTCAATCGACTCCTAGCTTCAATGCGATCAATCAAAATCCACCTAGCTCAGCGTCCAGATCTACAGTGCCTGAAATACGTCCTGATTGGGGACTGGAGATGAACAGTCCCGGACAGCGTTTGTCACAGTCTATCAAACGCACTATGGAGAGCTCCCCAGAAAGTCCTACTGGAATGCGTCCAGCAACAGTACAAAGAACCGAATCAGTGACTAGGCCTTCAATGATGCTGAATGGCACTACCCAAGGAGAGAAGTCAAAGTTTATAGATCTGACTGCCGATTCCTCTTCCAACGAATTCGACAGGTCGACTGGCAAGGAAAAGGATTCATCATCTGATGACGAAGACATCCCGGCTATTCCTCTTCGACGAATGTCAGATGGTTCAGCCATCCATTCACAGCCTATGGTCGTCATTAATTCTTCTCCTAGGAGACATGAATCATATCCGTCAACTTTCGTTAGGGCGAGCAGCGTAGGAAGTCAAAATACAACACCGAGAAGGAGGGAGAAGGGCAAGCAATATGCTGTTCGTGGTGGAAGAAGAGGTTTATTTGGTGATCGGTCAAGCCAGCGACCTTCGTCCTCGGGATCGCTATCTTGATCAATCTTCTTAAGACCTAGTTGGCAATTCGCCTACTTTTCTTTTCTTTTCTTTTCATTTTCTTGCCTTTTTCTATGGCATTTTCAAAATCATGGCTATTATTATGGTCATGACTGTCATTTGGCAGAGCTACATTGAGCCGTCGCTGATGCATGGTTCTTACATTTCTTCCTTTTTTTTNCTTTACGTCTGAAATGCATGATCTTTTACAGATCCCATGAATTCTACTAGGGCTTTAAAAGGGGGGCTTACTACAAGGCGTTTCGGGATGCATTATACCCAGACAAGACTGGCTAGTCTAGTCTTATTGATAATTCGCTTCTAGTAATTATAGTTGAGGAGAATAGCTAGGGTAAATAGCACTCCTAATAAATATTCAATAAGAAATTATAACTGTGCACGTGCAATGTTTTGTTACTGTGGTGAATGACAGGGAGTCAGGTTTACATTTATTATTATCTTCTCTCCAAAGGTTAACATTAAGATTCTATTTAAGGCTTTACGAGATACGTGTTGAGTAAAGCGGGAGGAGATAGTACGACAAGGATCACTAAAACTTCCCCAAGCACGTGGGAAAGAGTCGTGCCGCTGTTAAATTGACATTTTTCATATCCGACAAAAGTTTTATTTTAGTCTATTCATCATCATTCGCATAGCCAAAAACCAAGGTATCGTATCCTATGTTTAATATATAGAAATATAAGAGAATTACTGTGAGCCACGTCCGGCTCCGGCTCCAGCTCCACCACGTCCAGCGCCACCACCCATCATATTTCTAGCCCTGTGTAAATAAGAAACGGTCAGCAAACTACAAATAATTCCAGAGAAAAATTGGCCATAAAAAGGGAAAAAAACTTACAGCTCAGCAATGCTTGGATCTTGCATCAAAGTAGACAAATCCGGCATCCCACCTCCACCGCCTCCAGCTCCAGCTCCCGCTCCTCCTCCTCCTCCACCGCCGCGCCGCCAAACTGATTCGCCATCTCCCGTAACCTAGGATTACTCATAATATTATTCATCATATCAGGATTGCTCATGATATTCTGCGCCATGTTCGCAAACATAGGATTACTCATGATAGAGCTCAAATCCGGCATTCCACCACCACCTCCTCCAGCTCCACCACCGCCAAACATACTCGCCAAGCTGGAGAGATCTGGCATCCCACCACCACCGCCGCCAGCACCTCGAGAACCCGTCTCCCCTCCCTCGCCGTCCTCATCTTCCATTTCCTCCACCCTCTTCTTCGCAGTCTCATACCCCTTTTTCATAGCATCACTACCGCCATTCCCTTCGTACTCAATCCCCTTCTGATACGCCTCCATGCTACCCCTGGGATCATTCAACGCAAAACGCGCGAATCCCAAGCGCGACCAAGCTTTCGTGTACTTGGGATCCGCCTTGACCGCAGCCTCGGCATCGATCATAGCAGACTCGTGGTTCCGCGAAGCGGAATACGCGGCCGCGCGGTTCGAGAGGAAGATGGGGTTGCTGGGGATGAGTTCGAGGGCTTTGGTGTATAGCTCGATTGCTTCCGGGTAGTTCTTCTTGGCCATGGCTGCGTTGCCTTTGCTCTTTAGTCCGTCGGCTTCTTTCTTTTGCTCTTCGGTTGGCTCTGAGGTCGCTGCGTTTGGTGAGGACTTCTCTGCTGCCGCTGATGCTCCTCCTGAGGTCTTGCTCTTGAGCTTCTCATAGACACCGTAGATCTGGAGGAGGGATTGGTCGGAGGGTTCTTTGTTGGCTGTTGGATCTACCTTGAAGGATTCGGAAATGCAGGATGTGGCGACCTCGATAGATTCGCGGTCATCGACTGTGAGGGTGCCATCTTCGAGGGAGGTGTTTAGGAAGTCGATGATTGCTAGCGCTAAACGCTGCTTGGTTGATGTCGCCTTTTTTGGGAGAGGATATTCGTTAGCAAGATGGTTCTAACAACGTTCAAGCAAACATCTCTTACCATATTGCGACAGTTACTTTGTGTGTAGATCTAGCAAGGCTGTTGGAAATCTGGGTGTTGGAGAAGTTCAAAGAATTCGGTGGTAACAGATTCCCTCAACTAGGCTTTGGTGGGGGAGTTTTTGGCGGGCAGCGAAGAGAACACTATGCTATTGGTTAGCGCAACGTCAAGGCTCAGCCCGATTAGCCTCCACATACAGACTGGTCTCGATCAATCCAAACATCTCACGTTCATTAAAATGTAACAATTTATGATTGTCCGAATTGATGTCTGAGTAATTAGGCCAAAGTCACGTATTAACTATTCCAGTAACTTATTTTACACAAGGTATAAGAAGCCCAACTTAAAACTCCAGCGCTATGCACAAAATAACACCATATGTATCTTCACGTACTTTCCGTTTAGACCTTATATTTGCTTCCATATATACCCATACCAAACATGTCCTTAGCCACAGGAAGGGGAAAAAATTATCCAAAAAGAGTAAAAGTATTATCAACTGAGTCGGCGGAATCCCTCAACCCTTAATGTTGGAACTTCAATCCACCGTAATCCCGGAACGCCCTCACCCTTTCTTCTTTCAGCGAAATTATTACACTCCGAAACAATTAATGCCCACTCTGCTAGTGAACGCCCAGCATATCTAGCAGTTGCAGGTATCCTTTTTGCGTCTTTTGGGTCCGTTGGTGCTACCTCATTGCACATGTTCGGAACATTCGAAGCAACCCATGCTTGAGCTGGCGATGGTAACCTCGGGGGATGCAAGCGCCTTGGATTTCCATTCGCCAACATTGCATACTTTTTCTGCTGCTGTGCCTGATTCATGTGCGGGGCCCACTCCAAAGAAAACTTGAATGAAAATGCCCGATGTGTCCCGGTGGCAGGAGGTGTATCACTCTCAGTCGAACTTGCTCTTGACCGTGCCCCAGCCTTGCTCGCAGATCTAGCAATGGCAGTTTCTCGGCGGGCATCCTCAAGGGTCCTTGTTGGGCTGCCACTCTTTCCTGAAGAGTTATCCGAAGTGCTACTTGACAAAGAAGAAGGAAGCATTTTGCCCATAAAGGTCCACCTCCTCTTACCTGAATTAGATGGCGGAGCTGAATCAGCGGTTAGCTTCGGCGTAGTGTCATTCATTTCAAGCTTAGAAAGTTCCGCAAGAACTGAATGACGTTTATAAGCAGTTTCCTTGGATGTAGACCCTGCAGAACTGGCCACGATACCATCAAAACCAAGGAAGAGGTTGCTGGCTGGCGCTTGGGTGTCGTTGCGAATGATCAAGAGCCGACGACTTGGAGCTGGTGGGCAAGGTTCAATGGAGGGAGGGACAAGATGTGATTCCTCAGCAGTTTTCTTGAGATACAGGTAATGAGCCCAGGTTAAATTCAAGCGCGTTAAGACAGTGCAGAAAATTTTCCTGATTTATATTAGCTTGAAAGTCGCGAGTCCTAGTTACGTTAAAAGAGGCTTACGTATCAAGTCTCCCAGTCTCCCCCTCATCACGACAGATCCGCCAACATAGTAATCGCATGTAGTATGCTCTCACCATTGGACACCAGTGATTGAAGAATTTGTCAAATACTTCCTCGGTAAGAAGCCAATCGAGACAGATAGCTTCCTTTTGCCGTTCGTCATTAGCGACCAAGTTCCATACTCCGAAGATGAAGGAGAATAACCGGATTTCAGACATGCTATTTTGGCTCTCAAGCATCTTCCTACAAACTTCCAACCAGAAGGGCCACTCGACAAAGTCAGATTCAGTGCAATGAGCATTGTGGAAACGAATAAATAGAGGGAGAGCTTCTTCCATGAAATCGCACAGGGTGAAGCAAGCACCATGGTCAAATATAGACGTTTTCTTAGCTGACGCCTGCATAACTTTAGAAAAGGCTTCAGCGAAAGTCAACCGGGCAGATTCAGTATCTGAAGGTCGATCAGACATAAAGTCTCTTAGAAGCATAATTAAACGGTTCTCGGCCATAAGTCTTGGTGAATTATTCGTGGGTAATGGCAGCGCAGTGGCAGTAGCATCGGCTCCCGTAAGGACATCTTCAAATGATATTGGAGGCGGTTCAGCTGCGGGGAGTCTATGGATAGTAGAGTCTAGATTGACCAATAGTTGAGCCTTGACTAAGACAAAACCTGTGCAAGAATGATCAGCTTAGAATTTCGATGTGAATAAACGGGCATACCTGGAGCGCGAGCTTTATCTGAAAATGCGAGATCCGGGGAGATAAATTCGCTGGCCAGAAGGTGATAGTGTTTGGCGAAGACATAGAACAAGTCAGTATCTCGACCACTCCATCGAGACAGCCATGGTCCATCCCATGATGTATTTTTCGTCAGGATAGGTATCTCGGCTTTTTGGCGTAAGTTATTGGCCATCATTTTCACCGATGTCCAACCCAGGCCTCGGAGATGTACTGGAAACGCAGAGATCACCTCGTCGTCCTCAATTCTATTCGGGCGTTTAGGCAATTCGAACGCATCTGCCACACGCTTTATTGTCTCAGGTTGCAATCTCCAGAGTCTGACCAAAAGATCTGCAATCCCAGGGACGAACATGAATGCAAAAGCAGTAGCCTTGCCGCAAAATATCACCAGACTAGCTGGGGCATGTCTCAAGCACATTTTATCGACGACTAGACACATTTGAGTTAGGAGATTCTGAATAAACAGATTGCGGATATTATGGAAGACAGATTCGGTCAGAAATTGGGACCCAGAAGAAGCAAGAGAGTTCATGGATTTCCGTTTGGTTAATTCTTTCCGGTCAGGGGATCTATTCGGTGATCCTTCGACTGATGAAACAAGAGCTGGGTTTAATCTCCACTCTGGTCTCGTCATAATTCCAGTTATGGCATCCAGGATAACAGGACGGTCTACTCCAGAGATCGTTTGTGTCTGTCGACTATCCAGCAGGTCTAGGAGTCCATTCCACCATTTATTCAGGATCTCAACACGCCTCTCGACATCCTCGGGGCGAAGAGTTAAATTTGATGGGTGTGTCGCATAATTTCGAAGAAAAGGAAGCAGGGAGGAACGAACTACGTTCGTTTTCAAAGACCAGCTTTTACTCTGAAACTTCATGTAGTCATTGTCAAGAGAGCGAAATGCCGAGTACAACTCATCTCGTCGGGAAGGTATCGTATGCGTAAACTGCTGTAACTTTTCAATCCCCCTTAGCGATCCAACTTTGTCCGTTGAGGTTCTAGGAGTCGATCGATTCTCTACGGAACTTAGAGGTAAACTAGTCGTGGACGAGTTTTCCGATTCGGCTACAAAATTCATCATTGTACTCTGAGGTCTTTGCTTCATCTTCTGAAGCCGTGTGCCCTTAGATGATCCATTTGGAGGACTCTCTGATAGTTTCCCCAGCGGTTCAAGTTGTGGTATTGGCCCCAGAGAAGCACGAGATCCCAACCCAGATGCTCCATTTGGAGCTGTATTTGACGATTCTTCGTTGAGTCCATTATTTCCATTAACCTTGGCTTTAGATGGACTCGGAGAGGGAGACCTGGATGACGTGATCCACGATTTGCGAGCGAGTGAAGCTAATGTTCCCGTCACAATCTTGTTCTTTTCTCGTCCGGCTTTCGTGATTGCTGGAACTGGTGGTGCATCATTAGGACTCGAATTGCCAGGTTCCTGGGGGCTTTGCCGCTCTGGAGAAGCTTTTGTCCTCTGTACCCATGATTTCGATCTTATAACCAAAGATTTCCTCCTGCCCACCCTTTCCTGCTTCTCAGTAGGATCCTTTATTGGACTATCCAGAGGTTGTCCGTCTTGTATAGTAGTCACTGCTGGTTGTTTGTCGTCTGCCGGAGGAGCTGAGGGTAACACAGCTGAGCTTGGCAACTGTACCTGCTTGTCTTTGTCTTTGTCGTTGAAAGGGTCCACAAAGATAGGAAGCTGGTTGAAACTGGCAGATCGTGGCAAGTCCTCGGTCTGACTCGCGGCAGGCTGATTGAGATCCAAAGGTGGCAGAATCGAGGTTGAATGCGAGCGAGAGAAGCCGGAATTGGCCTCGAAGACCGTGGTCATGGTCAATACCGGTCCATGCATAGCAGCTTGAGCTGCAAAAGCTAGCAATTATATACGGGCACACATTGGAAGCCTGCCTCTCAAGATGCGTGAGTGACGAGCTGAGGGAATTGACCTTGACTTTGTGCTCTGGCCGGCAGAGTTGCTTCGAGGCTCTTCTGACCTCGAAAGCCTAGCAAAGAAAGGGTTTGTTGGCGTAAGCGAATTCGTAGATTTTATCTGAGGCCTTGATTTCGGTGAGTGGGTCTAAGGCCGAATGATTCAGGGTGTTTACTATGTCAGTTGAGGCGGCGAGAGAGGTGAGAGTCGAGAAGAAGAGGGATCAGCACGGGCAGACGGGATGAAGTTTGAAGTTGGTTGCTGTCGCAGGTTTGAAGTGAGAAGGGCCAGGATAGGGAGCTATGCACCCAGGGTAATCGTGCAACAATTAACGAGCAGAATATAGGGAAGAGAGAAGTCAGCACAGGAGCAGGAGCAAGAGCAGAAAAATGATTCTGACGGTGATGCGTGGATGCGTGGATGAGTGTGCGATCTATAATTATCCACACCCGGGCAATGTACGATGATACCGTGCAGCAGCAGCAGCAGTGACGCTAGAAACGGGCAGTCCAGGGGGGAGACATGATGATGAACATCAGAGGGCTGACGACGAGCCGCTTACCTGTACACATTACTGTGTATGTACGGCCGTGGGATCCCCACCAACCTCACGGTGCTCAGCTAATAAAACCAACAGCCCTTGGCAATCAGAAGTGAAAGAAATAGAAGTACTGTAGTGGCAGCGTACTTCGTACCGTTGGACCATTGGACCGCTCTCTGGTGGCTTCCCGAGTTGGCCTACGAGTCCTCGCACGAGCAACGTACCTTTCATACGCAAACCACAACTCCAGCCGGTTTTCGAGGCTCCTGATTCACCTCAATCACCTCAATCTCCCGGGGCGGATGTGCCGGACGTGGGACCGCGAACCTTTGTCCTACTTCGGAACCAACGCCCTTCTAAAGTAGCGCTGTCCAGCGCGATCACGGCGTCGTGGCCCTCGCGCAGGATGGCAACGGATAACGGTGGTTTGAGCATGAGACTCTCGACGAGGCCTTGGCACGACTAGAATTACAGAACTACAGTACTTGCTCGGTTCCTCCAGCTTCATGTCTCGATGGCAAAAGACTCCTCTTTCTCCTTGGCAAACGAGAAAAGGCAGTGACACAACGTGGAGGCGTTCTTACATTCTTATGTGCAACTTAGCCCTCCACCGAACAGTACAGTAGTGGGGTCGAATCTCTCTGATGAACCCTTTTTTGGGTAGTCCTGGTTGGCAGATCGAATACCATCAGCATCCTTCGGTAATACTGGACATTTTCTTCTTGCTGACGACGACGACGACGACGACGACGACGACGACTGAGAGTTTAACCCTATATGACTCGCTCTCTATAGATCATGTTGCGCATAAAACAAGTATCACTTTTCTTAGGGCATCCGAACCCCGTCATGACTTCGACTTGAATTATTTTAAGACTGCCTCGGAGCCTCAACTACCGGGAAATCTCATCGACAAAGTCAAGCCTCGTATTTTTTTCTCGTTAGCTTGCAGGAAGCGGCTTGGCTCCGCCACTCGATGCTCCGTAATTTTAACAAAGTCCAAAGTCTAAGCAACGGTGCAGGATCAGCTGGAGGTCCATGCTTGAAGGCTCCAGGTACGGAGAAACAGCTAATCATTTTACAACACGATGATGTCTTGGATGGATACTGTGGTGTTTGGATAAATAATTCACCCCCTAGCAAGTCTATCCGTCTCGCTAGATGGGGTCCTGACCAATAACATGGCTAGAATCTGGGCTTTGCCACTTACTAGGGGGTGAATTATTTATCCCAACACCACAGTAGACCTTCCGGCACAAGTACTTCCGTACCGTCGTCATATAACGTCTTTACACCGTATGCTGTTGCCAGAAATCTAACAATTCACAGCCTAGTTGTGCTTGCCAAACGACATAAAGAACTCCTCCGATTTATACGCATCTGGCCCCATTCAACATGAGCTGGAACGAGATTTCCTCCCCCAGCTGATTAAAATGTACCGTTGGACATGTTCTACTCCACCGAAAGTCGCATCACAAAATACTTAGGTTGCTCAGCCTTTTTGAGATCGGGAGAGTGGTAAATTTCCCTGAAATTGGGTGTCCATCGGGATCTTCTAGCCATCATTGGGATATCATTGGAATACAGGGAAAAGGTATTCAGATTTGATGTTGACAGGAGATCAGTCCGTCGGCAATAGAGATGTTGCCCAAGCAGAGACTCGTTTTCGGAACATCAACGTGTGACGCCATCTCTGCAAGGAATAATGAAAAGTTTGCTCACGTGATATAGACCGTGTCAGGGGATAATTTGCTCAAACGGACTAGTGCCGGAAGACACAATCTAAGCGAGTCGCCAGCCTTGGAGCTTCGACACGTCTTGCTCAACGTCAACTTTATCTTGAGAGGCCTACATGTGATAGCTCTTCACCGCAAAATCCCAAATCCACAATCTGCGCTTAGGAACGGGATTCGTTGGTGAAGCAGGATCTAAAATCCCGGCTCATATCACACTACATATTGATTTATCAGACAAAGGAGCGAAGCCGCTCTTCGGCCTTGCGGCCGCCAAGGCTCTCATCATGGACAGCCTTCCACGAGAGCTATTGGAACTGATCCTCTTATGGGATGTTCGAATGTGTCGATGCGAGAAGAATATCATCTTATCCTTACGGCGTGTATGCAAGGCCTTTGATGCTGCCCTGAAACCCTATGTGTTCAAGACCGTCCAGCTCGAGTTTTCACGATTCCTCCGCACTGGTGATACGCCTGCAATTGAAGCTCTCGAAAGAGTTGGCTCCATTTGTAATGCAATATATGTCGATATGATGGTTATCAGAGATGCAGGTGTGTTCTTTCCTGCGTTGTACCCAGGTCATCTCCGTAGTTGTGTTCGCCACGGCATCTCCAATAGTCGCTCGTCTTACAGCCCAACTGCTTTATAGTTTATATAGATAACTGCATTGAATATATACTGATGCATCAATGTTTTGCAGAAGAAATAACCCGCCTCAACGAAGTATTCCACGGCATCATGGTTAAAGTTCCCGAAATGGGGCCGCTTCTTGAATCTCTCGGCCGTTATTGCATGAATCAATCCACGTTTGATGAGACAGATTATCGAGAAAGAATGAACAAAGTGCTCTTGGCCACACCGAACCTCACGAGATTAAAGTTGAATCTTCCATTTCAAGTAGTTGGAAGGACAAGTCATACCTCTACCATCCTCCTCGCGACCACATTTGCTTGTGTTGCTCAACGACCAGAAGAGTACAGACCGATCGAGACCCTTGTTATAGACCATGTCAGCGATACGACGCTGAATAAGATATGCAACAACCCGGTTGATGTCAGCAATACCTTGAAGGTATTTTCAGAGCTAAAGAATTTGGTCATATCAATTAAAAGACAGGAGAGCAGGACGTCTCCTATGACTTTATTTACCCGAAACCTATGGTTCCTGATACAAAAAGCTGCTTATCTCGAGAGTTTATGTATAATTGGATGGAATGTAAAGAGAGACGCTTCAAGGAAGCATACGGTGGAAGTGCCATTCACACCGTACAATGAATGGCAGATGCGATCGTTGCCGTATGATATAACACTTGGAGCCCCAGCACCTACCAATCTCCGGTACTTGGAGCTGAAACGTGTGGATATGGATCCAGTTGCATTGATGAGTCTTCTGGACATCAATGCACATTCCCTAAGGGAATTATACCTCAACGAAGTCTACATCAAGATCTTTGGTTCAGCGGACAAAGAAAGGACATGTCTATGGATAGGGCATGGGCCTGATGTGAGGAAACCAGAGAAATGTATTTGGATCGCCGATGAAATACGGAGGAACAAGAATTTGAAATTGGATATTCTACGAGCTACGGGGCTTGGATATGATGACTTCGACGTAGATCGGAATTCTCCATGGCCTAACTACGATTTGACTGACCCAAATCCACTAAATCGGTCATTCGATCAACGTTTTGTGGAAGCCGCTCTCGGGATTGCTCCTGAAGTTCCCAGGCTAGTGGAGAAGGTGTCCCAAACCGGTGTATCAGGTTCTGCTGGCGAGGATATCTCGATGTCCAGTAGTTCTGGCTCTGTCTTAGAAACGGCTCTTGCAGTAAGCAATGAGACCGGACATCTATATGTTTCAAGTCCCAGCAATACTGGTGTTGAAACATCGCCGGCGGGAGCTCTCACAAACAGCGAAGATTTATCGATATTCACAGGTTCAAGAGCGATAGATGAGCAATCAGCTGCAGAAGGCATACTCTCAACATCGGGTACGCTGAGCACGACCAGTGCTTCGTCTGCCGAGCAAGGACCATACCAAATACGAGCAGTAGATGGTACGACTACGGCGACCAAAATCGTGAATACAAACAAAGTCAAGAGGGGGGACTACGATGCGGAGACATTCCAGCGCAAGCACAACACGACCTCTCACTTCAAGCGGTGCATCGATGGATACTTCTTCAACCATAACGAGCAGGCGTTGAAGGAGCTCCAGAGGATTATAACAGTTGCAGATCGAGGGATGCAACTTCTCGCAGAAGAGATCCAAAGGAATCACGCACTGCGGAATATGGGGTAGGAATTTGTTTTCCGCATGCGTTTTGAGAATTTTGGGTTTTGGGTTTGCGGCATTGAAAACGGAGTAGAAGGGTCAGAAGACATTATGGTTCTGTATTTTGAAATCATTTTTTAGTCGAGTTATTTAGCGTTAGAGATACCAATGACAGGCTTTTTTCCCTTCTTCTCCATGTTCTCCATTTCTACATCTTATATAGGGGCGTGGGTGGATACAAGTTAGCTGGAGGATCCGTTGTTTTTATTTTAAAAAACATTACAGTACAAATAGCCTAGGCATTGGCATTCAGAGAAATAGAATAATAGTAATAAGTTTACAATTGTCTATGAACAGCTCATTTGACTCATGAAGAAGAAGCGAATGTCTCTTGCTGGGAGAGAGAGCGGGAGGGGGTGTGATGATTCTTAATTGGGAGTATTATTAACTAATTTGACTCAAAATCCGAAGTGTGCCAGTTCGTCTCAACTTTTGGGGCAATTGAGTGGTTGCAGCCGCATCCCCCTCCCCGACGATGTGCATAACCCGCCGTCGACTTACAGTACCTCTCCGTCCACGATAGGTTGGGGGGAAGTCTCTTATCTTATCTTAGTCCATCACCTACAGTACAGTTATGTACTTTTCCTACTTGTGATCTCTTACAGATATATCATAGGACGGAATAGTAATAGTAAACTTAGAAGGTACAGTACAGCATATTACAGAGTTTTAGATTTACACTTTGCTCGGAAGCGACGCAACAAAGATCGCGATTTCATTCGTCCGTAAAACCATATCCTGGCGATTTCTTCCCCTGCTTCTATTTCTTTGCTAAATAAGTCTTATAAATGTAAATGAAGAATAATGTTATCTTTCTCTTGCTATAATTCCGCTTAAGGATAGCTGTATACTAATTGTCTACCTAGTAGTAGTTATAGTATCTGTATCACCTTTACTCCGCCTCAAAACTTACTTTGCTTTCGCATTCTACGCAGGTTTAATATAATGGCGTGTTTAGATGGCCCCCTTCTTGCCCAAATAGCTCAAGAACTCACCGAGGACCAGGTTCATGATGCTAGGGAGCAAATAGGGCCATGCAATGAAGCTGGGCATGCCATCACTGGCTTTGCCTACCCGTTTGACAACCCTGTTTTCTATATCAAGTTCGGAAATCGGTCTTCTGAGTCGATGACTGCGGAAGCTCTGACACATCAATTCGTCTTTGAAGCCTTCGAGCAGATGCCGCCAGAGAATAGAAAGGGTATTCGCGTCCCACAAATATTTCGCATCCTTAATACACACCAAGGAACTTACATTATTATGGAATATATTCAGGGAATGACACTCGGTCAGCTCTACAAAAGTACTGAGAGCTTTGAGGTAGTCTCTAAGCCATACTATGAGCAGATTGCCAGAGGGGTCAAACTCCTCCTGTCAATTTCAGTTCCAGCGGATGCTGAACCTGGTCCGTATGGCGGCGGCATCATCAAACACCCTTTCTTCAAAGACTTTGAAGCTCCAACTCGGTACGACTCGATCGATACATTGGAGAAGCATATTAACAAGGTATGTTCGCACTTCTTGAGATTGTAGTTTTCGTTATAGCTGATGTCCCACAGCTTGCTACTTGGTTTCAGAAGAGTAACCCAACAGTCACTCTCGAGCGACAGCTACATTTAGTATATTCCGACCTCTTCGAAGGAAACTTCATATTTACAAATACTGGCGACTTATATATTATCGATTTCGATCTTGCGTCCTTCCTACCATTGAGCTTCCAGGATTTTGCCCTCCGCTTCCCATCCGTGATGTCTTGCACCGTTGCTAGTCGCATCCAGGGTGAGTTTAAGGATCTCCCACAGGAGAACTTCATTGTGATGAAGAGAGTTTCTGGACTGATGTGTCAAAGTTCAAGGAAACTAGGTGAGTTTAGGAAGTGATGGTTGCTATCAAGCTCACCTGCCAGATGGCTATACAGAAACTGCAAAGCAGCTAACGTGTTCTGGTAGGCCTACCGGTGTAATTTTACTCCTAGACCTGCTGTGCTTATAATACTCAGTGGTGAGAAGGACAACTTAGCGAAAGAATTCTCGTTGCCCATATGGCCCATACTCAGCAGTGAACAGCGTCTGGGAAAAGAGAAACTCATCACAGACTTTGAATACATCTCATTCTCACTTTCAAGAAGTTGGACTATCAATTCGATCCCTCTCTTTGGATACTGTCACTCCTGGGAGATGTTGTCTTCATCGGTGAGGGCCTTCACCTCTCGGGAATTATATCTAGGTACGGAGGAAGACTGCAAAAGTAATGTCTTCAGATGGCGCTAGCAATGCCACAATTTCCACGTCCGTTGAGCGGTCATAGAGTGTTACAGTGATTATAGTGCTGAAGCACGCTATAATTATAGCATATTGCAGAGCACAGGTAGCCTAAAAATCTCTCATTATAGGGTACTTACAGCATATGGCCATTTACGGAAAAGTGGCGTTTTTAGCGTGGGACATTACTTTTGAAGGCGACATCCGTAGAGACTGTATGAATCCGATTGTATTCGGTAGGATGGCAGGGGTAGTGTGGTATAGAGGCGAGAGGGTCGTTGGGGGAGGATAAAGGCCGGTTTGCACTTAGAGTGACGGCAGCGGCGCGACCCGCAACGCTAATCAGGGATATGTTCACGAAACTTCCAGGAAACCTCGCGACACCGACGGGACCTTTCTAACTTTGCGACGCTTCAAAGAACCAAATACCACTTCTATAGCTCCGACATATTGATCTAAGTTTAACAGTTTTAAATCACTGTAGTTGGCCCTCTCCCTGTTTAGTAAACTCTCTATATTGACTTCTTGCAGCTAGTTTGTCACGCTTTCGTTTACAGTCTTTCCTCGAATTTTTGGTGTTTTTACTCAATGGTAATAAATTGTTTGTACAGGTCCGACCTGAAGTGTCGGAATTGGTCGAGGAGGCCTGTGGCTAGCATTTAAGAACGACATGTCAGAACGGCGCAGCTGCATGGACAAGGTCCCCTGAATCGATCGCGCGCCAATGTCCCCACCCCACAACCACCGTGATTGTCAGGTTGATAATCCATTGTCATTCTCATGGATTGATTGCCATGAGGTCCATCCACACAGTCGTTTCAAGCGGTCGAGTGAAGCACTTCTACTCGGTCGTTCTTGTCTCCTCGCAACCTCAAGCCATTCAAACAGAGCCTCTGTACGCACTGCCTATCCTGCATCCTGTGAACGACATTAGAGTTCCTGTCCTAGTACAACATTCCGAGGTAAGCAAAAACACCCTCTTCATGTTGCAGCCCAAGTAATCTAACCCATTTTCTTAGATTCAAGTCATGATCTAAATGCACTCAATCGATTCACCTCAGGGCGGTGGCTCTGGGGGGAACGAGCACAGTTTGCGGACCGCTACGTCAAATTCGACATGCCGAAGCTCTATCGACTTGCTGCTAGTGCTATTGGCTCAGAATCTTACATGAAAGTCGTGAAAATATCCGAGGGCCAGTTCAACAAAGTTTTCCTACTCACCATAGACGATGGGAGAGAAGTTATCGCGAAATTGCCAAACCCCAACGCAAGACGACCCCACTTCACCACGGCCAGCGAGGTTGCCACGATGAATTTCGTACACAAGCACCTTTCTTGGCCTAATTTAATCTATATTGACTTTACTAGCTGAGAAATGTGCTTCATCTCCCTATTCCTTGGATCTATGTGTGGAACTCCAGACTATCAGATAACCCCGTGGGAGCCGAATACATCATGGAAAAGCAATCCGGTGTGATGTTGAATGATGTGTGGGGTGGCATGGAGGGTTTGCAAAGGCTGAGATCCTGAAGTAGGTCGTTGGAATCGAAAAAGCAGTTGCTTCGACCAAATTCACGAAGTTCGGGGGTTTATATTATACACATGACCTGCCCCAGTCGGACAGCACTACGCCGCTGTACGTTGATGGAAATGGAAACGCAGTACACAGCGCCCACACGCCCTGCATTCCTGGATTTCAACGGGCCGATCCCCGAGGAACTGGGTAAAGTCAGCCTCCCCCAAAACTTCGACACGTTGTCTCCGGATGACCAGCGTGAAGCGAAAGCCTTGCAGAAAGCCTAGACACCCCACAATCTCTACATGGTCCGGTGTTATCAGCAAAATCCCGAAGCGTTCCTGGCCATGCAGCAGAAAGACAGCCTACGTCACCAGGTTACCGTGTGCCGGGCACGGTTCTGATGGAGTACGAGCCGTACCTAAACCACCAACAGTGTTGAGGGAGGTCAAGGAAGAATGATCTCAGATTGTAGGTCTGGAATCCGATGGCAATCCCTTGATACAGTGTCCACTGCACTTCTCCGCCGCCGAGATAGAGCAGCAGGAAGAGGATGAGAAGCTATGGGCTCAGGGGGTGGAGCTTATGGACACCTTTATTAGTGATGCGGGCGGTTTTAAACACTGGGATGGCAGGGTCAGCGATGAGGATTACGAGACTCTGAAAGCCCAGCTGGCTAGTGGCATCGAACGGTTTTTGGATCGCGAGGCCAAGAATGCGGAGGAGCGGGCTGCATGGTTGAGAGCCTTGCCTTTTGTCGATCACGAATAGGGTGGACTAGATAATTGTAAACTGTAGATTATCTCTGCATTTCCCATTGGAGGCGGCGAAGTGGACTGCCAACGATTGAAATACAGAATCTCGCTAAAATATAATTATATCTCTAGCTGCATTACTGCATGCAGGGCAAATCTTGGGGTCTTGCGGGGCTTGTGCGGCTATTGGCTAGAAAATCATCTCCGCTTGCTGACTGTTGTTGAAGCAATGACACAATTAATTATTAATGTCTCATTTCCCCTCCTTTATCCGTAGGCTTTGAAAGCAGGTCTATTTACACACTAGCGTTCGAGTGCGCTGGTCGTATGGATGGCGCGCGTTCCCCGATGCCAAAGATGCATTGGGTCGGTTTTTGTCCAATTTGAGCTGTTCACACTACCGTACTAACTAATAACTCCCGAGCCCCTGCATATAAGACCCCTTGGGTGGCTGGGCTGGTGGCTTGTCTTTCGCGCGTACCGTATTACCGTATTGAATACATTGTACAGTAATAGCAATAAGAATAAGAATAAGAACATAAAATACAAGTATAATGATGATGATAATAATGTCTTAATCTATTACCATTGCAATTGCCATCTCTACTCTTCTGTTATTCTACTACAGTATTTTCTGCAGCACTGCAAGTTGTGGCTGGAGGGGCTGAAGCAGTTCATCCCATCAGGGTCCTTTGGGGTGCAGGTTCCCGCCTCAAGCCACATCAGCCACAGGGGGACATGAAAGAAGAAAAAAANTCTAGTTCAGCCTCATCGCCCAGCGCGTACTGGAACTGTCACTGCGGGCAATAGTGGTTCCTATTTGAGACATGCAGGAATGAAGCTGGAAAGCCTAATTAATATACTCCGGATACTGGGGGAAAGCTAAGACCAAGACCGTACACGTAATAATAAGTCGATCCAGGGGCCAAAGCAAGCAAGCAAAAGCAGAGAAAAGCAGAGATGATGTTCGTGAACGGCATCCGTGCGTTGCCAGCGGCGTTGCAACTACCACCACCACCACAGTCCAGCAAGTCCAGATAAGGGAGGTGGCTTTTTCTCGTCAATCCTTTTCTCGCTCGCTCCTCTCCTCTTTCTTCTCTTGGATCGATCATTCATTCATTCATTCATTCATTATTCTCCACAAAAGCTCTCTCTTTTTCTTCGGTGTGCAAAAAGAGAGAGTGGTATGTGCAGAGACGACTTTCTTTCCAAACAGGATCAACACCAAAACCAAAACCAAAACGGGGATTGATTTGCTCCCGTTAGACGTTCCGGAAGCCGCTTCCAAGCATCCCATCCCACTCCACCCGAGTTCCACTCCCTTTGATTGGGAGCGTCCATAAGCCTCGTATCCAGGGCCGGCGAATCTCACCTCTCCAACTTCCCTCTCCCCTTTGGGGGAAAGCTCTCACGTCTCTCTCTTTCCCCCTCTCTGTCTCTATCACAATCTCTCCCTCTCTCTCTTTCCCTCTCCTTTTCCTTTCCACTTCCTCGAGAAGAAGAAGAAAAAAAGGAAAAGAAGGAAAGAAAGGAGAGAATGGAGTACGCACGTGTACAAACGTACCATCCACGACCCGGCTCATCGTCAAGCATCTCCTCGCGCTCCTCTAGCTTCGGTTCCAGACACAAGAGCCCCCTCAGCATCAGCTCCTCCGTAAGCTACGAATCCAGCGTCACCAGTCGCGACACCACCTATTCCCCCGCCAGAAATCCCCCCAATCCCACCGTCGTCGACGATGAAGTCCCGCCTTCCTTCTCGCAGGTTGCCTTTTCGCCGCAGGCCTTGGCACGAATGAGAGCGGGGGCTGGAGTGGGAGTTGGTCCTGGAGATCCTGAGAAACAATCCCTCCCGGATATCTTCGTCCCCGTTTACTACCAGCGTGCGCCCAAGAGTCGTGACGGTGCTGCTCGTGGTACGGATAATGGTAAGGGTGGTGGTGGTACTGCTGCTGATGGCCAGCCGCCCAAGATGACTACTCTGATGTTACCACCGAGGTTGTCTTCTGCACCAGGGAGTCCGACGGGTCGAGTGTTCGGGAAGAAACATGCGCCGCGAGTGCCAGGCGACGGGTTCAAGAAGCTCCCCGAGGAGATTCTGCTGGTGATCTTGACGGAATTGAGGAAGTCGCATCTGGAAGTCGGAAGTCTGAGCTGTGCGACATGTTGTATGAGGGATCTGTTTAGTGTGGCGCTGGCGTCCAGGAAGTGGTGGAGTGCTGCGAAGATCGCGCTGTGAGTTTTGGAGTTTATTTACGTTTTTCTTTTATTTCGTTTACTTCGAGGGATTGTTTATTTGATATATGTCCGGCACGATGAATCATGAGGAGAAGGGAAAAGAAAANCGCAAAATTCAAATCGTTGGATTTCGAGCGCTCTCTCCAAATATTAATTGGCACTAAAAAAGATGGGAACATATTTTACTGACCAACTGCAGATATGAGGATATCCAAATTATTGGCAATGACTCCCCAATTCACACGAAGAAGAAATTCAAAATCAAGCATGGAATCAGACTCAAACTACTTCGCAGAACCTTGAGAGCACGGCCAGATATAGCCAGGAATGTCAGGATTTTAAAGGTTCCAATCATTCCTGAGACGGCAAAATCAAAGAAGGAGGAGGATGACTACTTGGACCTCGTTGCCTCTGTGATCATGGCATGTCCGAACCTCGAGCGCCTCCCTGGCTTTTATCCAGCATACGACCACGAATTTTCACGCATTGTTCACGCTCTGTCCACACGACCCAGACTTACGGAGCAAGTCTGGATTATAGATCCGAGTTTCTCTCAGCAGCACCGTATGAATGTCTCGGAAGATCCGCGATTTCGACATCTGGCGGCCATACCCACCCCATTATTACCAGCACAAGCTTCCGACTTTATAAGCTACCATTCGAATTGGCCACAACTCCAAACTCTCATCCTGGAAGCTAATCCCGGCGGAATGGTTGATTCAAAACTCTTTACACAGATATTCAGGCTCCTTCCTTCCCTTCAGAACCTCCACGTCGCCTCCTTTCCCGCAAAGGCCTTTAACGACGACACCATTCTCACCTTACCACCATCCCTGAAGAAATTACGTCTCGAAAACTTACTCGGTGTCACTTCCACTGGTCTCTCTGCGTTGGCTTCGACTCCAGTTGCCGCTTCTATCGTCTCCCTATCCCTAATCTGCTTACCCGACATCTCACTTCCCGTCCTAGCCCGTCTCTTCTCACATCTCACCTCACTCGAATCTTTTACCCTCTGGCAACCATACCTGGCGCATTCATCGGAGATGGGTTTTATATTCCCCCCATATTTCGCATCCAAATCACTCAAATTCCTCCATTGGGAAATCACAAACCCGGAGAGCGACAGCTCCACGGAAATCCTTGCCAGTTCTATCTCCGCAAATGGCTTCCATTCTCTTCAAACTCTACGTGCGCCAACAGATTACGAAGGCACGCTACAGCAGTTATGTCGTCCTATAGATAAGATAGAGCTCCCAGGAGACAGATATCGCAACCTCAGGACGCAAAATAGCAGTAGTAATATGGCAGCCTTACAATCCGCAACCCCTCTACGCTCACCATACCCTTCAACCCCCTTCGCAGGCGGCCACCGCCACTCCAATTCACGCTCTTCCACCACCGGCCGCTCCTCGTTCAGCATCAATCGCCCCTTATCATCCCGCCAATCCAGCGAGAGTCTCCGAAGCACCAACAGCAGCTTCGTCATTCCATCATCTCCAACCTCACTCTCCTCTTCCCCACCACCTATCATGATCAACCTCCCCATGCAACTAGCCACGAGCCTCTCCACCGCCCGTCGTCTCGCACAACAACGCATAGACACGGCCCGCACACAACCGAAATTCCAAATCATAACCTGGGATGAAGACGGCAAGATTGTCGAGCGTCTCGACGTCGGGAGTTACTTGGGATTGGTTAGTAGTAAAATCCAGTACAGCCTTCTTCCCAACGTGGAAGGTAGTGATGAAGCTGTCGTTACGGTTAGAGGCCCCTGTGGATTGTTTGATGTGTCGGAGGAGGCTACTCCTAGGGATGGATGTACTGGGAGTTGGATGCTGGATGTGATTATCTCGAAGGAGGGTAGTGGAGGTAAGGGTTCTTCTGTGAAGTGGAAGGAGTATTGGGGTCATACGGAGCGGGGAAGGTGGAGGAATTTACCTCTGGATACGTTCTTTTNGATTCCCTTCTTTTTTTCCCTTCTTCTTTTTCTCTCCTTCTGTTTTCTCCGGGGGGGATAATGGCATGGAGGATGGGTATCATACGGGGGTGGTCTACAGCTGAGAAGCAAGCACGGGATATTTTTCTCTTTTTTNCCCTTGACTTGCTTTTCCTTTGCACTTTGGGGAGGAGGGGGGAGGTTGGGTTATATATCAAATGCATTAGTGGTGTAGCCAGGAGGGAAGGTTCTGGGAAATATCATAGCATATGAGAGGCATCAGGGTCATATATCACACGGCTGTAGTTATATACTATATAGTAATGTATATTTATAATCTGTTTTGTTTTTGTAGGAGAAAACACACACACACGCAAATATATACCCCTATGGTTGTCAGGCTATATTTTGTATATAGATATCTTAGGATCCTATCCTATCTCTTTTCTTCGTCAATACACGGTCAATCGTTATCCATTGCAAGTATCCAGGGCTCTCTCTTCCTAAACAAGCCACCCCCCTCCCTCCAACGATTCTTCTTTCTATACTCAATAATCGTCGTCCTGTTCAACATTCATCATCCATTCCTCCAATATATCACTCAAAAAAATAATAGTTATAAAAAAAAATTGTGTTTTTCCCCCTTCCCTCCCTCATACCTTTCTTTCTTCCTTCCTTCCTTCTCTTTACTCGTTACAAAAAAARGAAGAGGAAGATGTTTCTCCACCGTTTATACCTAAAAATAAGGGCCAAGAGGGAGGAAGAAGAAGAAGAAGAAGAAAAAGAAAAAGAAGCAGTAAAAAAAAGAAAGAAAAAAACCCTAAAAACTCCATTCAAACCAAACGCCTAATTTTTCGTTCCTGCAAATAATACCCTTGTGTTTAAACCCCCTCCTATTGAATTTCCCCAAATGTGTGTAAAAGTTCCCTCCCGTGCTGAAATGGTTTTGGTAGATAAGACGGTAGTTCTTTTTCCTCTCTCTCTCTCTTTGGCTCTTTGGCTCTTTGGATTATACATTGTATGAAAACGAGGCTAGTGTCATAAGAGGAATGAAGAAGAAGAAGAAGAGTCGTGGAGGGAGGATGGAATTAGTAGTATATCCGATAAACTCCACTTGTAGTGGTGTGAAATAATATAAAAGAGACCCATCAGCTGGCTAGAATTGATCTGATGGCTCGCAGCAGCAGAACGAGAAAGGGATGGTAGAATTAATCACTCTTCCAACTCCCCTTCCTCACTTTCCTCGGACTGGTCATCGATTCTCTGTCGCTTTGCTTCAGGATCCTCCATATGCTCGGCTTCTTTACGCTTCGGCGTTATAGACCGTGTGGCGGCTTGAGGATCGGTTACAGATAGGAGACTGACGGGATCAACGTTCCCATTTCTGCCATCTCCATTCCTCTCGTGAGTGGCTGGATCATTAGCAATGGCTTTCAGTTTTGCGTCTGAGGCACCATTCTCTCCACCTTCTGTAGATTTAGGAGTACCTGCGTTGGTGTGTTTAGGAGCGTCCTCCTTCCCGGTATTTAACTCCGCAGTTGCATCGCCATTCGCTCTTGAATCGTGATGGCCATTCTTCTCAGCGTGATTCTGGCCCGAGTCGGGAGAGGTTGGGCGAGACCGGTTATGTCTGTCTCCATCTCTGGGACTCATACTAGCTGCCTCACTTCTCCACCCTCTCGTCTTCTCAAGATCCTCCTCGTTACCGAACGATGACGGCGATTGCTCATACGGGTTCTCGCTCCTATTTAGAGGATTCTCAATGTAGAACTCATTCATCACTTCCACTGCCTTGAAGATCCGGCTTGGTCGCCCACCCAAATGCTCCCACCACGGTCTCCCATCTTCACTGTCCGGAATTTTCTCGTGCGTAAAGCGCGTCGCGAAGTATATTGCTGCGATAGCGATGTCTCGAGCCGGAACGATTAAACACATCATAGTCAGACAGCTGTCGTTTAAAAACGCCCAAGAGACATTCCGTAGCGGCTTATTCGAATCGAGTTCAAGATCCCTTAGGAAATTATATAGGTAGTTGTAAGGCGACTGAACTACCACATCGAATGTCAAAAGCTCTAGCATGAGCTCCTCGTAGAGTAAAATGTTGTCTCTCCATCGCCAGTATTCCTTTGACTGTTCATCGATTATGAGGGATGCATTCTTCTGCGCTACTTTGGCGACTGCGATGACGATTTCCTTCGTCTTGCGGCAGTTTTCTTCGCTTTTCGTTGCTAAGAAGAGGGATGTCGCGGCTATATTCTGGTAGGTGGGATCATAGGTCAGTATATTGGGATCTAACATTCTTTCTTGCCACTATGACACTGGATTGGTAAAGAGGAGTAGCTCTTCTAGGAGCGACTAGGGAATAGAATGAGCCTTTAACTGGTTAGGAGAAACCTACATAGTGGTGAAGTCCTCCTTTTTCGGGGACCATACTAAAGCGCATATAAAACCGGTGGAAGAAGACACTGGCAGTCGCAAGCGTGACTTGGGGTAATTTCAACAGAATTCCAGCTTGGATAATGAAGTTGACACCCTTGGCGCGTCTACATCGCTCTTCTGCAGGCGATATACCGTCGAGGATGGAGGGTGTAGAGGCCATCTCAGCGTCTATGAAGAACCACTGGTTGTTCTTCTCTAATGCTTCTGCGGCTGCCATGTTGATTGTAGGCAAAAGAACGAGAGGCTCGTGGTGTCTGCGCGGTGGTGGAGGAGAGTGTCTCGAGGATATGGGAGGAGGGGAGGGAACTGCTGGAGGGATGTTCTTGTTCCCTACAGCTGTGGGTGCGGGATGCGAGGTTCTGTGAGCATTGGAACGGGACGGCTCATCTGAAGTTGGTCTGGAGGGTTTCTGCGAAGGGTGTTGGTGATCTTCAGGTTTGTCGGTGGTGCGATAGGGTTCAATGGAGGTCATGGAGTCGGAAAAATTGAGGGTTAGAGAATGTCTTAAATTGTTCTTTGGTTGAATAGCGAGATCGTTGCGCGGGAAGCTCCCTTCGTCTCGCGGTCGCGACCAAAGGAGTGAGTGAGTTAGATCTAATCTTATCTTGGCGAGATCCACCCACCACAAGAGTTCTCTAGAGGAATTCAGCATCACATGACTAAAAGAGAATAGGGGGTAACCCCGAAGATACAGTATCATTGATGATTTGTTGCTTTCAATATTCTGATTCTAGGCATTTTTGTAGGACATATATATCTCTACATATGAAGTGAATAATCTAAC
Source organism: Scytalidium lignicola (assembly GCA_002812745.2). Classification (NCBI taxonomy): domain Eukaryota; kingdom Fungi; phylum Ascomycota; class Leotiomycetes; genus Scytalidium; species Scytalidium lignicola. Next base: position 123,328 of record NCSJ02000060.1, on the reverse strand, counting down.
ATAGTGTGTAGTAAATTTAGCTCTTCCTATCATACCGAAGCAGAATTCGGTAAGCGTTGGATTGTTCACCCACTGGACGCAGGAGGTATTCTACTCGATTAGAGTAGCCTTGTTGTTACGATCAACTGAGCGTAAGCCGTCCTTCGACTAGATTTGTGTTTTGATACCAAAACCTCCCCATTTAGCACCTCACTTGTTGGGGGTCTCGAAAGGGAGGGTGCAGCAACGAACTAATATAAGCAACGTCTGTTCTCTCCTCAAACCTTTTTTTTTCCCTTCCCGATCACTTTNCACTTCGCTCAAGTTCCTAATTGACCCTCCTCAACCCTCCATCACCTTTCACTTCATCCAGAAAGTCAATCAACTGGAGCATATTACTTGTCTCAAACATCTCTGCCCTCTGCGCTTTGCTAAGCACACCCCTGACTCCGCCCTCAATAGCACACATCTCGCTCAAGTGATGAAGGACGAGCTTGTAAGGAATAGGGGCCCTGACGACGTTATTAAGAAATGTTTCAATGACATCCCATGAAGCACGTAATTTCTCTACTCCTTTCTTGCCTTCTTCCCTTGCAAACATCCCTGGATTGAGAAGCAAGCCCCGCGCAGCCATGACACCATCTACTCCGGTTTCTGACACGTGGCGGGATGCATCTTCGAGAGTGAAGACATCACCATTTGATAGCACTGGCACAGTACAATGAGATTTAAGGATGGATATTGCAGAAAGTGAGACTGGGTTTGTGGCATTGGAGGGCTGTGATCGTGTCCGTCCGTGTATTGTAAGGAAGTCAACGCCTAGATTAGCTGACTGTAAAGTCTGAACGAGATCGACAGTTTCCCTTTCTTTTGTCAACATAGATTTTCTCAAGACCCTTATCGGTTAATGAATTACCGTAAATCCTTATGAATTCGAATTTTAACACTGACTGTCTTCCTTCTTCCTTCCCTTGCCTCCCCATCTCCAACATCCCATCCATCTTCCCTTAAAGCCTTCTTTGCATCCTTCACCATTTCTAAGACCAGTTCTCGTTTATGTATCAACGAGGCACCTAGGTTCTCGGCACAGGCCCATGCTTGTGGACATCCGCAGTTGAGATCTACACCGTTGACGTATGGTGCCACAAGGGAGCTTGCGCGGGCAAATTCTAGTGGTGATGAGGCACCAAACTGCGCTATCGTAGGAGGAGCAATATGGGACGTTGTAAAGTCTATTGAGAATTGATTGGTATTGACCACTCACACAAGGAAAGAATGACATAGAACAAGACCAGGTACCGAAACAGGGGTAATCAACAGCAGCAAAATGATATATGATGAAAAAANGAAACTACGGGTCAAGTTCAAATTATCTAAAGTAAAACAATAACTTACCACTTTCGCGAGCTATAGGGCTACGGTTAAACTCCTTAGCCAATATCTATAGAGCCACATTTAGTAATCCCAGCACTGACAATATTAGATGATAATATCAGTACATACCATAGGAGTCCAGCACAAATCGATGCCATATTGAGCGACAGTCTCTCGAAATGCAAGCTACGACAAAGATCTCGTCAGAAAATAAGACTCTCCATAAGATACGACTCAAAATAAAAGTTAAGGCACATGAAGTGGGCTGTGAAGGAAGTACATCAGGTTAAATGAGAAAACACGTTTGTGAGACTGCTTTTCTTCTTCTTTCCCTTACCAATCACAAATAGATAGAAAAGGAAGGAAAAAACAGAAAAACTAAGGCAGAGCTGAAAAAAACAACGGAGAAAACACACCTTACTATACCTCACCATAGGTGCACAAGCATACAGCGGCCTCTTCTCCGCCTTGGCAATATCAAAAAGCTTAAGAGGACTGCTTGCAAGGTGAGTGTATATCCACAAAAGTCCTCTTTTCCCACTCTTCAACTTTTCTCTCTCTCTCTTTTCAAATCCACAAAGATAAAAGGAAAAGAAATGGAAGAAGTAGAATAAAAAGCCAAATAAATTGATTAGATGAAAATATTTGGTTGGGGGAACGGACCTAGTTTCTAACGCTGGTGTCGTTGCGTCTTGATGACGAGGAGACGCAGAGTCTGCGCTGGGATCAAGAATGGAGGACAACATTTGTCTTGCTTTGACTGCGACATTATTTTGAAAGGAGTATTAATTGAGTTGTGTTCATGACACTCATCCCGTGGAAGAATTTTTGGCTCCTTTCCAAAGTCTCGGTGGGGAGTTCAAGAAATCCGTATGGAGTTAGAGTTAACGAACATATGATTGGCTAGGGTACGGATCACGTGAAGGCATGGACGTCTTAGTACTAAATATAAAAGATTTAATTTCTTTGCACTATATTTATAGGAAGAAGGGTTTTCTTATGAGATTGGAATTGGCTAATGCACTTCTGTGACGAGTAGACTTAACCTAGTTATGAAGAATGATTGCCTAAAATGTGAAAACCCTAGCACATCTGCAATAACTTTATTGAAAGCGATATGCTTCGGATTGTTTCAAGAAAATTCGTAAAGAATTTTTTATTCTAAAGATCAAATGCTCTAAATGCATGAGATCAAATAACGCCGAGCCACCATCTTTAAATATTATAGCCAAGATTATGCATCACGGCCTTGTCCATTCCCAGAGAAATCATATCGCATTCATAAAGACCGAATCCTGTCACGCTCTACTCAACAGCCGGCATTGAGATACCTGCAGTAATAGGATTGACCTTCTCAGTCTCCCACTTCATCTTGAAATCCTGCCCCAATTCCTTCTTAAGAGCCGTCGACACTGCCTCAAGCACGTTTGTGAAGACTCCGTAATTGGCAGGATTCTGTTTGTCGTTACCTTCACCTTGGTAAACACCTGTCTTTACCAGACATGTATTCCACCCGTACATGTTTCCTCCGACGATGTCACTTTGAGGATTGTCTCCGACCATGTAAATATTCTCAGGTAGACGGTCCTCACCATGCAGCTCGCCCATCCATGAGGTTAGGACTTCATCTGCATATTTATATGTCGCGAGCTCCGGTTTTCCATAGACTACACGCTCCAATTCGTGATCTGTTATAGATTTGTAGATCGCTTCCAGCGCGATACGGAATGTACCCTGAGACATCCGGGGGTAGGGATGCTCGGTCGGGCAGAGGAGATCACCCTGTGAAAAATATATGGGGAGACTCTGTGTTTTGGGATCTTTAGCCCTGGTTCCAAGGATACCATTCTCAGACTGCAGAAGATCCATGATGAGCTGCAGATCCGTAGCATAGTCTCGAGAATCAGAGAATACAAGGATAGCGTCGAATTTCACCTTGCTAAAATCCCGCGGGGTAGCGGTAGCGCGTTGCTGCTCTGTGAAGAATTCCTTGAGAGGTGAGATGGTCGGCTGGGCGGCAAAGATGTCGTTAGGGACAACGATGTCCTTAAAGCCATACTGTTTTGCAACTTCGCGGCATTGATAGTTCTCGCCTCCAACCACTAGGACAGTATCGTAGTATTCTGCTAGAGCTGACATTGGAGTGTGGGATTGGATGAATTGGTCAGTGGAAACAGGCTGCCCGAGGATTTTTGATAGCTGAGCACAACGTTTAGATTCGAGCTTGCCGGATCCATTGGTTAAGAAGATGTGCGGTATTCTGATACCGAGCTCATTGTCTCCGTTCAGAATCTCCAAAGCCCGTCTAGCTTCAGGGATGAGGCGGTCACCATGTACCAGGACACCATCGATGTCGAATGCAAATGCCATGTTCTTCGCTCGGCGTGTCTTCCCAACATTTAGGTCTTGCAGCTGCGATGAAATGATCGCTCTTGTTGGCTGCATCATGCCAGCCCGTATGTCAACTACTTTGCCATCAATGCCAACTACCGATGGAACTCGAGATTGACGAGGAGTGCGTGGAATGGGAAGAGAAGTTCCGAAGCTGTTGCGGGAACCACGACGATCCACCTGTGGAGCAACACTCAAGGAATGCATGTATCGGTCTGCCTCGCCCAAGGAGGATCTGGATGCTGGGACCTCGATAGCATGGTGAAGGTGTTGATCGTCTCCTGGAATTGGGAGGTTGTGACTATAGTTGAATCGTTGAGTTTTTGGTGAACCGTGGCTGAGGACCTTTTGAAGGTTGCTGCTAGCTCTGTTGTCTGGAGGAGGGCTGGTGGGCGTTTTCACGCCGAAATCAACGTCTGAGAAAGTCGTCATTGCGAGATAATGGGTGATAAGAGCTCTTAAGATCGGCAAGGATTCAAGGTAAATCTGGGTATCAATATATGGAGAAGTCAAAGAGATTTAAGAGATGGAGATTTCCTTGATCAGATGGAAACCAGCCAGTGTTCAGTAATTGAAAAATGAAAGATAAGAAAGGAAACTCAGGGACTCCGGCCGTATATATCAGTCAGGAGATTGCTCAGTCATGACGCCGCTAGTGAAAATTTGGGAAGAACAGCTTTTTTTNCTCAGGGTATTTTCCAGCACCGGTGTAAGGAGGAAGTCGGAGTAGAAGACCGGTGAGCGGCTCTTGGGCAAACTTAGACCCAAGATGGCATAAAGAGCAATTGCTGCGGAGCCTGGGAGCTTATCTCACGCGTGGTCCATCCCGAGAGAACCGTTTGCCATGGCGGATAGCGTACTGTACCGTCCAGTTCTGCAAGGCGAAGTGGTTCCATGGCTCCTCTGGTCCCGGAGATGACGTTGATGGCGGAACTCTCCAGCCAGAGAAGGAGCCAATCCTACTCTAGCCATGCGTGCCATGCAACCAAGATGGCTAGGGAATTTCTCGATCACTCAGGAACATGAAACAATACGAAGCAGAAAAGAGGATACCAGCGGGTCTGAGATAACAAGAAAAAGTGGACTGAAGTACATATCTTGAGCCACCAGCATGCATATAGGGTTTTTGCCCAGAGAAATCTCTTCAATGTCGTTCCTGTTCGGCAGATAGGGACGTATGGGACGTTGGGAAAACTTGGAGTCGTTTTGAGGTGCCCAGTAGTTAAGGTTGGCTCGGAAGGGCAACTACGTAAGATCACTACGGGCGGCGATCTCGATCTCGTTACCACTAAAAAGGTGGGCCTCAAGGTACCAGCGCCCAGTCAATTACGCCTGTACCGCTACAAGGGGATAAAGGCGTGCAAAGGCGAGAAAAGATACGTACCGTTTTAGTGGAACCAACCGAACTAGCAGAGAGAGGGGCCTGCAACGTCATTTTCAGCATCATCATCGATCATCATCGAGTCAAGATCGCGAGTCGTTTGTTTCAAGATCCTACTGCGAAGTCAATACTAGGAACTACCTAGAGGCGTGAACGAAGAGAACGTATACGAAGCGACGCTGTCATTGGCTTGGAGCAGGAGGACAAAGGATTTAGGCTTCTGCAAACTCTGTAGACAAACCTTCCGGCTTTTCACAATTAGGGATTCCCCCCCCCCCCAAGGTACCCAGTACAGTTGTTCATACAGTAGCTGCTTGGCCACACCGCATTTTCTCTGACAAGTCTCTAGCCTATTCTTTTTTATCTTCTGCTTTCAATTTTCTACTATACCATCTCCCATTTTCTCCAAATCACATCCAAACATGGCATCATCAACAAACAAAATAGCTCCCGCAGTGACCGGTCCCCTGCTCGACCTGAACAACGGTGTCAAGGTACCAGCACTGGGTTTTGGAACATTTGCCAGCCAAGGCCAGTCGGGAGAAACATACCGAGCGGTGATATGTGCCCTGGAGGCTGGTTACAGGCACCTGGATTGCGCCTGGTTCTACCTGAATGAGGAGGAGGTAGGAAGCGCCATCAAGGACTTCTTATTCCAGAATTCAAGTGTGAAGAGAAAGGATATATTCGTGACCACCAAAGTTTGGAATCATCTACACACCCCGGAGGACGTAGAGTGGAGCTTGAAGGACAGCTTGAGAAAGCTACAGCTCGACTTCGTGGATGCGTTATTAATACATTGGCCCATTGCCTCCGAGAGGACTGAAGATTACCAGGTGAAGCTAGGAGCAGACGGAAAGGTATGCTATTACTTTCCTGCCGCTGCTAGATAGCTTCAAAGCCACTAACGTAGTTAACTGTACAGTATATAATAAACCATGAATTGACCAAGGATCCATTGCCAACCTGGCAAGCCATGGAGCGTCTATACCAGGCCAAACTTACGCGTTCCATCGGCGTCAGCAACTTCACCATTGCTGGTCTCCAAGATCTTCTCCTGCGTTGCAGCATCCCTCCAGCAATGAACCAAATCGAAATTCATCCCTTTCATCCCCAGCCCGAGATAATACACTACTGTACCTCGCACCACATCCTCCCCGTTGCATACTCACCTCTGGGATCTCAAGACCAAGTACCCAGTACTGGGGAGAAAGTAGCCACAAACCCAGACTTGATCGCTGTTGCGAACAAGCTTGGGGTTACTCTGGCACAAGTTTTGATCGCATGGGGGATTCGACGGGGCTATGCGGTGCTGCCGAAAAGCAGTAACCCGGAGAGAATCCGCAGCAATGCGAAGCTGATTGAGTTACCGGATGAAGATTTCGAGACTGTCAATACCGTTGCTGCGGGCCGGCGAACAAGGTTCGTCAACATGAAGGATACATTCGGGTATGACGTCTGGCCGGAGGAGAGCAGCGGGATACCAACTTTGTGATGCCAGCAATAATGCTAGGATAGTACAGTAAAGAGAAGAGCGGTGTCTCCATACGTGTACACAGTACTGTGCTGTGTAACGGAGAGGTTTGAATTGGGCTTGGGACGAAATGAAAAGTTACGGATTTCATATATTGTGGTGTCGATCATAGCAGTTAGGAGTATTCAATACCTGGATTCCCTTCCAATTTAGGCATCTCTGACACAGAAGCAATACAAGGTATTACAGGACTGCCTATACCGTACTACTGTACGGAGTCTGAGAGCTGAGAGTCCTTCCTAAATACGATGTGCTTGCTGGTCGATAAACACGATAAACAAAATATTGATGCGTCCTCGACCCATTTATTATTGCGGGTCATAATGTGGATTTTTTTTGGTCCCAACATACAGTTATCCAGCCGCCAGCGTTACACCCTAACATTGCAATGATGTTCCTCAATCACAATCACATGCAAGGGCCGGTGTTTTCACGTTTGCCAAGAACCTAAAACCCGGACAAATCCAATACCTGTGTAGATTGGATACTATTCTGTTGTTGCGTGCAGAGTAGTGGGTGTCCTGAGGAGCACGAGTGGATATGATACGGGGACAAGTCGTGCAAGTTACTGGATGTGGGAGAGTAAAGGGGGGTGGGGTGTTGATACAGTGAGATGGCGTGGGATGCTACCTACGCCCCCGCTACGCAAGCAGGCTAGTGGAGCCCTACAGCCCACGAGTGGGCCCGACGCCTCGCTAAGAAGCCGGGCGGCGGCTCAGGCACACCACAAACAACAGGGCATTCTTCGCTTCTCGCTACTCCCTACCGAAGCAATTCGGGACTTTCATCCACTTTCAACCACAAGTACAAGATTATCTTCTCAGCTTTCTGCAAGTTATCTTCTTCCAATTCGATCTTCGGTCAGCTTGCATGAGACCACCAGGATATTTTTGTGGAAATATCGGAGACCACCGGTTTCTGGTCTGACGTGGAATGCTGGAATGTTTATGCAATCTCAGATTAATGCGGAATGGCGGACTTGCATTTCCAAGCAGCCAAGTTAGATATCAAAAAAGGATTCCAAGCTCACCGCAAGTGGCCTCGAAACCTGGAGACTGATTGGATCTCTCTTTACGAGTTAAATGTTGACACAAACTCACATAATCATTGGGAGAAAGTTTATAATTGCTTACTTTACATTTTGCTGTATTCTTGGTGGTTTCCGAGTCTACCGCAGGTGCAGACCCGTTTCTGACATGACAGGTCTTCTCTAGACACAGCCCCCATTCTAGAGATGAGGCTGTGTCTAGAGATGATTAGACTAAGAGAGAGAGANAAAAAAAGAAAAGTGGAATATTCCAACAAGAGTGTGATCATGGATTCTGGAAAGAAAAGGAAAGGAATCGTGCCGTATACTGTGTATACTATCATTTTCCTTACAGCCTCGGTGTACAAAGATACCAGGCCACAAAGTTAGGAAAATCTTTCATCATGAAAAATGTTTCAATGCCCTCGATATAAATTATTAGACGAACTCATGTAGTTCATGAAGTTTGTCCAAGAGGCATCTTGAGTGTTAGGCCTTTCTCTTCCGTATTGCATGTGCTGGAGATGCTCGCCATAGCTATCATCCATGTAGCCCATACCCTGTAGTGGTTGCGGAGAGAATGTTCGCTGTTGCATGCTCTGGAAGTTTCCATATGAACCTGGTGTGTAACTTCCCCCTGGTATGTGAGGGGATATGCTTCTAGCTTCATCCCGTTGCAAGTGCTGGATATATAATGGCGAGTTGTTGAAGGCTGGACCACTAAGTCTTGACCTTTGGAAGCCCAAATTTGGACCTTGAAGTGCTTCACGAGACGAAGAATTGAGAGCTGCTCCAGTACTTCTTCCCCTGTCATGACTCAAAGCTTCATTTCTTAGAAGAGCTCCAGGAGTCTTCTTGCTCAGACGAGTTGCAGAAACTGAACGCGGTTGGAGCTTTTGTTTTGGGTTTACTGCCGGCACTGGCCGAAGTACCTCTTTTGATTTTGATTTTGGTTTTGGTGATGGATCTGGAAAGAACATCTCATCATCTTCCGAGCTGAATCCAATGGCTGCCTCGAGTTGTTCCCAGTATTGAGCAATTTTCTCAGCTTTATCTCCTCCTGACTCCTCTATCCAGTTGGTATTACCATTGCTTGCTTCTGCATCACCTCTAATATCAACATTTGCGAAACTTCTGTTGCTGAAATTGTCTATATCAACAGCTTCATTGAAACCCTGTGCTTGGGGACCCAATGAAGGCAGAGGACCTGAGCTAATGGGGGGTTGAGTCTGGCTGGATGTTTGGTGCATTAAACCGTCCTCTCTTGGATTACTCCAAATGCTGTACATGTTATTAGCACCCATTCCATTTGCAGAGTCGGTAATATTGCGCAATGACTGTCCGAACCTAGGAAGAGGATTGTCCCAGCCAGGTTTAATTCTTGGATCGGTGGCGGCTCCATTCTTCTTGCCGTCACCGACACCTAGCTTATGGAGTAGACTCTCAATGGAGGTTGCATCGTCAAGCTTCGTATTGTTTGGAGCTTTGATGCTCTGATCCGGTTCTTTTCTGATGCTGAAGTCAGGGGCTGAGCCTCGCAGCTGATATCCGCCTGTTGTATTGGACTTGGTTTTACCAGCATTCATGGCTGGTGTTATATTAGGGGCTTCGGCTTGTTGTTCTGTTTTGCTTCCTTCTGGCTGTTGAATGGATCCAGTGGAAAATTGAACACGTCGTTGACGAATTGTCCTGACTTTGATGACTGGCTTCTCTGCGACAGCATTGGCACCAATAAGGAGTAAATCCCTAAAGGCATTCCAGTACTGCACCCTGAGAACATTGCTGCAGTCCCACCTAACATCATCTGCATCATATAACAATTTGTCAGGCGCGACGAGATCTCCATCAATGCTTGGGAATCCACGTGTGAATGCTCGGGAGCCAATTCTAATCTCAATGGACTTGACTAGTAGCTTCCTCTTATTCTTGCTCTCGGTATAGTGGTCTAGTTGCGTCTGCAACCAAGCTGTGACTTGGCCAAGCTGCGTTGCCCTCGTCAATCTCAGAACATCTGACACGGTGAGCAGTGCTCCGACTGGGCCATAGGTAGCCGCTGAGACCTGAAGCTGAGGTCTAATAAAACTATTTCCCTGAACTAGGACTTGGATGGTCATACGAATCTTCGCAATGGCCTCACCAAAATTCAAGGTGCGAACAACGGGGCTCGCCATTTCTGATAGAGAGGAGTCTGAAGGCTCGAATATTTGCTGGAGCGGGTTAGGTTCAACAAGAGATGGGAAAGCATATGGATCAGGGAGATCGACATTAGGACTCGTGTTAGATAAACGATCCAAGCCAGCCTTGAGCTCAGAATACACCAACGCCATAGCGTCGTGATTTTTTTGTTTCATCCTTAATAAGGGTTGCGTTAGTGACTTGATACAGGTTTGTGTCGCTATCTTGATGGTGTTCGCTTTCGTTCTGTCGTCGACGTGTTGTCAGATACGCGTCTGTTATAGGAAATTCACTTTTTNAGTCTTATACATCAAAACACACAACACTAGCTTCTACACTGTGCTATTCATTCTACAGCTTTACAGCAAAATGGCTCCTTTATTGCACAAAAAATGTTGTCTAATCTCCTGTTCAACTCCACCATCCTACTTTTCTTCTACAAGGTCTTGTTTTTTTATACAGATATGTTCCGCAAATTTATCGCACATGTTCAAAATGAATACCTAGAACAGAACTGGTTGTTCTTGGGCGTGGAAATTCTGTCATAATAGAAATCTGAAATGGAACCACTCAACTCTCTCAAAGAACATTACAGCAGTGAGAACAAAGGTAGTACAGGCCAACTTGACTATCTAATATATACTGAAACTACACCACTTGTGAAATGTATATAATTTAAAATAGGATCTTGAACGATTTGTACTTTGGCATCACCCCCATCCCAATCATAACGTCATCATAAGGTCCCTAAACAAGATCCAAGATATCTTGTTGCAATCCAAGGTTCCCAAACCATCAGCCATCAAATATTCAGTTGGTTTCATAGGTTGTATTCAAAGCACGCTCGCTCTGTCTCCAGTCTTTTCCAACTTCTTCCCTATCACTCCGTACTAAGCTTCCACAACCCATCCCCCAGATAATGTGCTTCCTCAACCACAGGACCCTTACCAACCTCCTTCACCTCTTTCGTCCCGATCGATAACAGTCCAACAGCACAAGCCTCCACCTTACCCTCTGCACAAATTATAACCGGCTCCTTTGCCTCCAGTTCCCTACCACCGTACCATCCTTCGCCATTAGCACCTTCAGTGCCGTATTTATCCGTCTCATCGGCATTCCCATTTGGTAAACGACCACCAGCTGATGTCAAACCTGGTGCCATGAGTGTGGCTCCAGAGAGAACGAAGCGGATTGCACCACGATCAATGCGTATGCTAGGGAAACAGGAAGGAAAGCGGTGGACGAGTCGGAGATGAGGAAGGAGGACGTCGGTCATGTGTTGGTAGAAGAGGGGCGTTGAGCCAGTGAGGTATAGAGTGACTCTATCTGGTCTGAAGAAGAAGAAAAAGGTTATCTTGTTAGCCATGTCCTTATATCCAACAAAAGTCTATACAATATCCTCCAATTGATAACAAAGTTGTGTGCATGCATGTGGAAGGGGAATTTATTGAACCCCAGATATAATGTGTGGAAACTGACATTTTCATAGCATCCAATTGCTCCTTTTTTGGTATGATCTCATCGATATGTGGTGCTAGAAGCGGATATGTCTGGACTACTTGTGTTCGTATCGCTCTTTGGACGGAGGATTTTACTTTCGATTTTGAGCCCGGGGATATACTGAAATTTTTTTNATCCATTAGCTTAACGCGTCTCTTTCTTGAATTGCAAAAGGAATGTTTTGTCATTTTACTCTTTCTTAAACATCTTGAAATTTTATTTTTAATTCAGACAGGCTTTTCTGTCCTTGGTGTATGGGGAGGTCTTGAAGTTATTCCAGAAATCGAGAACCCCGCCGTCAAAAGGTGATGGGCCATGCATTGCCCCGCGATTCGGGTAGACTTTTAGACCAACTATGCAGTTTTGGAGGGGTTGAGAGGGGCAAGCATCACGTGGGGCCTTTCATTCACGAGAATAGCAATATTCTAGATTAAGTAGAAGACTAATATTATTCTCTAATAAGACATTTCTTGAATATCAAGGTCCCTAAGGTGTGTACAAGAATACTTCCTACACTTGTCCAGCCACCAGGACTCTACATGGTCTCTCTACATCCTTATTGGTGATCAACGTGGGCGACTGTTCCATCCTCAGAAAGATGGACATTCATGCTATGAAACAAGGGTTAGTTATATTACTTCAGCTCAATTGATGTGCTAACTCAACATACCGATTTGGGTTGAAGTCCTTGGTAACCATCTCTCCGGGCTGGATAACCCTGGTCTCTTTAGGCAATTCTGCTCTTGCGAAGGTCTGCTAAATGTTAGGACTTTTTGAGATTATATTTTTCAGAAGTAATAAAACTAACTGTAGCATCAGAACTCTCTCCAAGCTTCTTTCCAACAAGCTTATTTCTCCATTCGTCGGTCTTTGCGTCGCCGCCCTTTGAATTGATTCCTGGAACAATGAGAGGCATCTTGGATTTCGGGTGAGTACTGAAGACTATACTTTGAAATTTTGAAATTTTTGTAAGGTTTGTTCTAGCTATTGATATGGAATCTTTGGCTCCTTTTATAACCAGCATCAAGTGAATCTAGTCTGTTGATTTATGCAACACAAGCCATGCTGCCTTGCTTCTGCCTGGGGATGACGTACCTCAGCGTCGTCAGTAATCACATGACTTTTACAAACTGGGTGGCTAGGGACGTGACTTAAACGGCAAGGCTAGCCACGGCTAGAAGCTTCAACTTCCTTACACACCTATGAAGAATATACAATCTCGCCACCATATTTTTGCTCAGGGATCCAAAGTACGCAATTTCCCTCTAGGAAGAGCGAGAAAGGCTCTACATGGGCTTCTCTGCACTCCCTTCTAGATGAGATTATTCCGTTATTTGTTTTCGCTCATACAATGACGCATCTATATCTGGTGGCATACTTTATGAGTGATAGAAAGGAGAATTTGGTAAGCCCGAACCCAGGCATGATGGCGTTTTCTATTCTCGCCGCGCCATACAACTTGTCTACCAATTTCTAGGAGGTCCCTAGATTGAAACCTTATGAGCTTCGCCTGACCTCTCTGTTTTAGAGCTTGTCTGGCTGGAATCAGAAAGCTCATTTTAATCTCGCTCCTCACTCTCGTTCTTCCTTATATACCAGTATTTCCTGTTTTCAACTAGAATGTTCAAGCCTATTAATCACCTAAAATAACCTTGTTCCTCTTAATAATTCCTTTTGCTCTACATCTCATTATTCTCTAACCCTAGGCTTGAGTCTCCGACACCATTAAAACCCCTTATCTAATTCTTATTTACAAATATCATCCACCTTCTCTAAACCTAGTCTCAGTTGAGGAATCAATTTTCAATGTTGTTCATCTTTCGATTCTATTCCTCCACAATAGTCAATGCCTCTGCCAGTTTCACAGCACAATGACCGTTTGCACACGTCTATCTGCTCCTACCTCAACCATCGAAGCTGAGCTACAATCACCCTCATTTAGGAATGCTAGAAGATCAGAATATACAGTTTATCTATATAAACAATCTTTCCAGTCCTTCAAGATGTTCGTCCATGATACCTGTTTCCGGAGACGTAGATGAATGCTGTCTGTTTGATAGTATTTCTGGATACACATAACCAGCCTTCTCTCGTAGTAATTGTGTTGCTCCCATGTACCGTTTTGCATTAGCAATATCGAGAGCCGTCCATTTTACTTGTTTCTTTACTCCACGTCGGATAGCATTTTTTCGCAGCTTGAAACCTAACTCCTTGAACGCTCGCTCTTCCATCCCTGCTTCGATATCTGCTTCCATCCCTGCCTCGATATCTGCCCCATAGTCTAGCAAGAGCAACACTAATGCTGTGTGCCCATGATACGCTGCAATGTGTAGCGCAGTTTCGCCATGAGCGCCCTTAGCATTGATTTTTGCACTATTCCGGAGAAGGATCCGTACAGTTTGCTTGCAGCATTTATCAGTTGCAGCATGCAAGGCTGTCCAACCCATTCTGTCACATATGTCAACATCTGCCCCGCTTTCTACCAGCAGCTTTACGAGCGTTGGATTGCTTTCGGCAGCTGCTAAGTGCAATGGCGTACGTCTGTCCCAGCTGGCTTGGCAATTCTTTTCCACGTTTTCTTTCCTAATTAGGAGACGCACTACTCCTTTCCACCCTAAAGATGTCGCCCAATGAAGTGCAGTCCAACCACGGTCATCTCTCTCGTTGGCATCTACTCCCTTTTTCAAGAGTAGTTGTACTATACCCTTGACTTTCTTCTTACATTTAATAGCCAGATGTAATGTTGTGTCTCTACCCCAATATTTTACCTTAACATTTGCTCCTTTGTCAACTAGTGCCTTTACCATGCTTTTATGACCGTTCCTAATTGCCACTTGCAGCGGTGTTTCATGCTGATCAACTCCTATTTCGATGTCTGCCCCACGATCTAGTAGCAGTTTTACTATGCCTAGATATCCCCGAGAAGCTGCATCATAGAGAGGTGTACCGATATTACGCCGCAAGCCATTGGTTGTCATATCTGCACCGTGCTCTAGGAGAAGGCGCACTACTGACGTATGCCCGTTACAAACTGCGCAATGGAGCGGTGACGCTCCGTCCCACCCTCTCTTGTCGACATCAGCTCCAGCATTTAGCAGTTGCTTCACTAACTGAACATGCCCATAAAGAGACGCGACCCTAATTGCTGTCGATGGACCACTCCATCTCCACCTCCACCTCAACCTCCACCTCCCTCTAGAGACAACACCTTCAGCATCAACATCTGCCCCCTTATCTATCAAAAGTTGTACCACATCCTCGTATCCACGTATTGCTGCTGTAACGAAGATGCTGTTTGGATCAAATTTCGACTCTCCTAACTTCTTCAGTTCGCGAAGTACGACGTCTTTCGTAGCGTATTGAACTAGTTCACCGAGTATCTTAGAGTTCACATTTACGATTATACGTTCAGAAAGGACCTTGTTCCAACGTCCTGTGATATGTTAGATCGAAATCAAATTCAAAGCTTGCTCTCTCAACCACAACTTAGTTAGACGCTAGAGGGAGATGCTGGATTGAAGAAAAACAAGAGGAGAAATACAGGGTGAGATAAGGGGCAAGTGACAAGGAAAAAAGAGAAGGACCTATCCATACTGCACACAAGTTGCCAGTTAATCAAATTTCTCCGTGTTACTGAATTAAATGGCCAGAATGAAAGCTCATATGGGTTGAAGATGAGCAATAGAATCTCAGTAGCTACAGTTTCCAGAGCCATGATTGTCAAATATTTTGCTGGAAACTTTATGGTTTAAGCAGGTTATATACCATATATATAACAAGGATTGTACAAAATATGAAGAAGGCAGAAAAAGGCACAAAATGAGATATATAAACAAGGCGACTATTAGCCAGTTCAAACAGATATTGTTATGTTGACCGATGAGTCAACGACCGCAGTTATTCTAAGTTCTTAGCTAGATTCGTTTCGTCATTCTTACCTCTTTCCGATCGCTGATATATATATATTCAAACAGAAAAGAAGAGAATGAAGCAGAAACATCTTGTAAATCACCTACTATGTGATATCCTCTCGGGCCAGGCGAAAATTAGAAATTATGCAGTGTAAGTCAAACGGAAACATAAATACTTTATTTGCATAAGTTCCGCAATCCTCACCAGGGCCAGAGCAATAATACGTAGGATCTTGAGGACAAATAACAAAAATCATGGAAATTTCAGACTGAAGACGTCGACATTATTCCGAAACGCACGTGACATCAATCAGATTTAGAAACCTGCAATACCTTAGTTGAGTCAAGCGATATGTCATCTCACCTTCTAAAAATCTTAGATGGAACAAAAATATAAAATAAAACATGTAAAGAGAAAAGAAAATATCAATACTAGGAAAGCCTACCTAAAACCACCACCAACACGTGATTTAAATCCACGTGAGCCAATGCGACTAAATCATGTGACCAATACCTACCACCCACTGTACTTCCCCATACAAACACAAGACAGAACCAACAAATAAATAAATAAAACAAACAAACCCATCAAATGACCAACGCAACTTACCATAATCTCGCTGTCAATGATTCATCTCGATGCATTCATTCATTCATTCCTTCATTCACTCCCCCCAACCTCCAATTTTCCCCCTTCCCCCCCNTGTCCATCCATTTCCCATCTCCCATGACAACAAGAAAAAAAAACCGCTAAAAAATGACCCAACTCACGCGTTCTCCCCCCTATTTTTAGATTAAAATTAAAATTAAAAGCTTTTTGAACGCACCCTTTTCCAAGACTTTCCTATTTTAGACCCAGTAGGGATACCTGTACTGTAAAAGGACAAGAAAATAATCGTAAGAGGACGTGTGGCGCCATAAGGGGGAAATTTTCTTGATGGAAAATTTGCCCATTCTGCAACCTCAATTATTGGATTGCCACGCGAAGAACGGCCAATGAAATTTTTTCTTCCTCCTGCAGCGCAGTGGGAAGCTCCAGTTAAATGGGAAATTTTTTTTGCAGACGTCACCGTAAAGAACTGCCAATCAAATATCGAAGATAATGAACTCTTCGTTTTTCTATGGGCTATTCAGGCTATGAAGTATCCCTCTTTTCAGGGCTAAGAAGCAACAGAATAGCGAGCAGACTCTCCCAATTGGTTAGGTGCCCCCATCGAAAGATCATAACGTCGTAGCTTGTCCTAATTTTTTGCCGGCTAACCTTGCTGCTAGTCCTCTCTTATAAAAGCCCTTCCAATTTCAAAAGCCCTAAAGTTAACCTTTCGCAAACTATCGTAAAAAAAAACTGCTGTCCACTCCCTGCCAAGTCCCAGCAATAGAAAGTCTTGAGCAAAAAAAAAANTCCCCATGCAACCATGCAATGCCATGCTAATGCTTGATCCCCAAACTGTTATTCATGAAAGAGTCCTCCCGTTGTGAGAGGTCCGAATCGAAGACAAAGTAAACCACTTTCCATCCCTTTTGTGCAAACTCAACCCATCGCGTGACATGAAGCGAGAGCTCTGTAATAATCCTGATACAAGAAGCTATAAAAAGCCAGAACCAAAGAAGAAAAAATGAGAAAGAAAATGCCTGATTACAAAAGGTTCTGGGCTGGCAACACCTAGAATCGTTTTATAGACCCGAATGTCGAAATGAAATCTAGAGTGATATCACCGAGGCCAAAGAAAGGTATAAAAAAGGGGCAAAAGGCCTTTCGACCGTGTAAAACACTTGACAAATCCCTCCCAGTCCATCCTATCCTGTTTGAAAAACAAATGAAATCTCTAGAAACCCCGTCGCAGAACGCCATTATGACAAGCAGAAGAAGAAAAGGAAAGGGTCGTTAGATCGAGGCAGTCACCGTGAAAAGGTGCAACGCAAACTCGAGATCGTTATGGACGCGGGGTATGTGTCGCGCTGTTATATGGCGCTATTATCGAGCAACCCATCTTGAACTTTTTAGAAACCGTGATGATGCACGCCGTAAATGCGTGCTGTGCTGTAAGACGCCGGAAAAGACAAAAAAAANGACAAAAAAAGCAAGGACTTTTTTAAAGGTTTTGGTAGAAGGCAACGGGGTATAGAAGGTGAAAATGCGTCGATATATCGAAGCATGGCAGTAAACATCTGAACGTAATTTATCTGGGGTGTCCTCAAGAGGGCAATAGCTAACCAACGACTGTCTGCCCGCCATAGCCATAATTCATGAAGTATGGCTGCTTTGGTTGATGGCAAAGTGTGCAATTGCAGTCTGTCACGTTGGAATCCCAGATGCCGGAACCATAGTGATTGTAGAATGGCGTATGATGAGCAGCAACTCGAGTGGGCGCATAAGCACCGTGGACTTGTGGTTGTGGCTGGTAACCTCTAGTATATGGATAGTATAGCGTCCAATCGTTGAAGCGAGGACCTCCACCTGTCGCGCTCATGTAGTCTGGTGTATTAAGGCCAGAGTCCGGAGCGGAGGGAGGCGTCAGCTGAGGAGTCGGGTAAGAGTGCATCCAGGAAGGATGTTCGTAAGGAACATGGTAGATTGAAGGAGCACGCTCCCGAGATGAAGACTTTTGGTATGCGTTGTAGGCAGGTTGGTATGGACGATTCCGCTGGACATTGGTATCGATCGGGGCGAGTGGTGCAAGACGTTCCAGAGTTGCAGTGCGCAATTTGTTCTTCGCCTCGCGCCAATCGTTCCAGCTCTTCAACCACGCGTTGAAGTCTTTGCTCTCGTCCAGGTTGACATAAAGATTCCATGAAATCGCGTCCAACCATTCGTGCTCCAAAGTGTTCAGCTCGGAGACAGCAA
Organism: Scytalidium lignicola; assembly: GCA_002812745.2. Taxonomy (NCBI): domain Eukaryota; kingdom Fungi; phylum Ascomycota; class Leotiomycetes; genus Scytalidium; species Scytalidium lignicola. The sequence continues at coordinate 105,211 of NCSJ02000060.1, read as the reverse complement.
TGCCACTAACTTCGGACCAGGATCGATTCTGGAAAGTGTTGTCATCCAAGAACTTGCTCCCAAGAAGAAGGCCGACCGTCAACATACGCCAGACCTGACCATCCGAGGACTTGAGTGCACCACGCGCTTTCAGCATGTTCACATGTCTAGCAAGGTAATTCATACCGAGAAGGATCGTGGTGCTCGGAAGTCTCGTTGAGGAGAGAAGGCCTGACACGAATTTTCGAAAGGCGGGTGAGACTGGTGTGCCAGGAAGAACGATACGTTGGGCCATTTCGGCGACGTAGTCAGTCATCTGGTCCACCTCATAGTCCAGGACCGCGCAAACACCTCCAGGAAGCATGATGGGCGATTTGTGTGAGAACCCGACAGAGACTCCTGAGAATCTCGTCGGAAAGCAAGAAGATTAACTTCTCGCTTTAGAAGCTGATCGATGAAGATCTAGTAGAGCAAGGTAACAGAATTCACCAAACTTTCCGACGTGTCGAAGAGCGTCCCGGTGCCACAAGAAAAAAGGCGAAGGTGCAAAAGGAGGAAGGAGCGAAAAATGCGTAGAGAATTTACTGGTGTAAAGCCGCCATAGAGAGAAGAAAGTCGAAGAAGGTCGTGTCAAGGTGAAAACAAGGAGCTGGTGGCAACGCTGCAGTGCTCAAACACCAATCCACGATCCAAGAGTCGAAGCGACCATGCGGCGAAGGATGGATCAAAACACCCGAGGAAATTGTAATTTTCTATTGACCTTCTAAAGGAGTTAGTTAAGAGATCCTGCCAGTATATACCAAAAGCTGAGATTGAATTTGTTCAGTGCTGATGCTGGCCTGCTGTTCGCGACGAAGCGTGCTCGCGATGGCAAATCCAATGAAATTTTCCAAGGCTAACGTTGAAGATTGTTTGGGATCACGATAGTCTCAGTGAAATGACGAGTAATGTAATGTGAAATGCTTAGGTGTCGTGGCCTTTCGTCAACCATGTGAGGTCATACGTGAGGCTCAGTCGTGATGACTGTGTGCTGTGTCGTCTCAAGTTTGACAAGCTGACGTTGTGGTTGTTTTGGAAGTTTTTGTTTTTTTAGGACGCCCGTCGCAGAGCCAGACCAGCACACTGAACTGTGGATGAGACCGTGTAGAGAAAGAATTGTTACGAACCTGAATGTGATCCCACAGCCGCGAGTCTCGAAGTCGACTTTTTGCGGTTGCTGTGTCCTACTCTGGGTTCTCTCGCAATATCCTGCCGGGCAACGTCGGACCTGACTTCCCGCGGTTCAAGTGAAGAGCGCAGTTGTACCGGTCGAGAGGTCGGGATTGGCGGATGGAAGAGGATGGAGGACAAACTCGAGAGGAAGGACGAGGAGGCCGGTGGGTTGTGAGGATGGCAAGATCTTCACAGCGTCACCCGAGGGAAGTCGGAGGAGAGAGGGTGGTGGTGGTGGTGGTTGAAGAGGAGGAAGAGGAAATAGGAATAGGAAATAGGCCGGCAGGAGGTCAGGGAAGGTCGGAAGGGTGACGGAGCGCAACAAGCGACCGGAGCGCAGCAGCAGTAGTTAGTAGCAGCACAAGTCGCAGGCCTCGTCGCAGCAGTTGGACTAGTGAGGAGTGGTAGCGGTAGTAGCAGCAGGAGCAAAAGCAGCCAGGAGCAGCAGGTGAGCGGCGCTGGCGTGAGTGGGTGAACCAGCCTTCTGGTAGGCCGCTGCCACATGGGCGGATCAGCAGCTCGGCTGATGGCGAAACGGAAGGCGAAGGCGCGGCGGAGCCTGCAAAAAAATATGCTGCTGCTGCGTGTGAGCCCAAATCACCCCCCTCGTAAACCTCGTTGCTTGTTGGTTCCCTGGGCTCGGCTCAAGAGTAGTCCTTTACTGTAATTGCTTTTGGTTGGCGAAGAAAAGGCTCATGAATTTATTGGCACTTCTTCTTCTGGCCAGTTCCGGCTCTTTTGGTCGTCTGGGTCAAAGCAAGTCTCTCTCTGGCTCTTCTACTGTGGTACTTACTGTACAGGTACCGAATCGTCATTGAGTAACTTACTCCGTACAGTTAGTTAGTTCACTACAGTACCTGCCTCCCCTCTGTTTTGCTCTCCGTGCTGCAGCCAAAGAAGGGCTCCCTGTTTTAGTGCGCCTGAGATTTTGCAGAACCGTCTCTGCCGGCGGTTCTTCACCTCCCGGGGCAACCAGCAAGCAACCCCTCGAATATAACCGCACTAGGTCTGCGAGAAAATTGCTACCGGTTAGTACGGACTATTTTTTTCTTGCAGCACCATAGGGCACAGTGTTACCAACTACAAGTCCCGAGAGTACAACGGTATGACGGTATTGAGCATTATTCTCACCTTCACCGTCGAGCTAGCTAAAGGAATCACAAAAGACCAAAAAGGCAGGCATCCCAACACCTCGTCACCACCAGCTCCAGCTCTCACTCCCACTCCAACCACCACCACCACCACCACCACCACCACCTCCACACAAATCCTCTTAGCCGCGAGATTCACGCTGCATCTGGCCTGCGTGTATGTATGGGTTGCGATGCTGGTTGCCATCACCTCTCCCAAACCAGTACTGCGCCAACTTTGGCCCACAAATTTCCACCCCTTGCCCCGTTACGATCCACGAGCCATCGAGCACCGGCCCTAAAAGGGGGTGGATGCGCTCACGCCCAGATGCGTCCAAGTCGCACCTGCAACCGTGACCCCTCGCCAATCACACTGGCAACCGGCTACCACAGGTGGAACCCATGTCTCTCTAGAACCACACCTGCGCATCTGCCATCTCGCGCCTCAAATTTTAATTGCTGTACAGCCTTCAGTCCACGAACCACATACGGAATCCAGGCCAGTCCAAGTCACTCCCAGTCATTCCCAAAACGGTTCAGGAGCTGCACTCACCTCACTTCAACAGAGGCCACGATTCAAAGCGTCATCGCCTTCGTTGAGTTGGAGGGAGGCAGAAACGGTGTGTCGATGCCAATCTTACAGTATGACGCCTCGCGCATTGGCTTCAACATGCCAATCAGGCGACCGTGACGACCTGGCTTCCCTCCATCACCGTTCTTTCGTCCCCAACCTCCAACCTGCACAGGCGCCGACCGGGAGCTCCAGCTTTTGGTTGAGTGGACGTGTGCGCTGTACAGTACTTACAGCCCGCCCTCAAACAACTGCCTGTACAGTATCATAAWTTTTTTTNCTGTGTTCGAGCATTGGTAATCTGGCCGGTCTGGGTCGAGTCATTCTTACGAGGACACGGGTGGAGTCAAGCCGGAAAGGCCCTGGTCCAGGAGGGCCTCGGATCTACCCTTTCCAGAAAAGTCTGGAAANTTCGAGTAATTTGGAACTATCTCCAATCCCACGAATGGCACCAATGGCGATGGTCATGCCTCCAGCTGCATATTTCTCGAGGCGTTTGGAGCAGAGGTGCAGAGTTATGGACCGAAAGATGGGCCAAAAGATGGGGGCTTCTCACTCAGCACGAGGTCTCCATCCAGCTGCGGTAACCGCAGGCACAGAAATAGCCTCGCTGCAGCGGTGTTCCTCCCAGCGAATGGCTCGAGCGTGAAGGTACCCCGAGACCCCACAGAAATTCGCACGAAGTTCATGTACCTCCACATAAATCATCTGGTCCCAACTCTCAACTCTCCGATACCCCCGTGAGCAAGCCCCCCCGAAAAGCTCTACCTAGTCCCGTGATTGGGCAATCTACAGCACCTACTGTACCGGTACTGTAAATCCCTCCATGCACGCTCAACAAAACTTGTAGACAAGTTTGAATTGCATGTGGACGCGATTGTAGCAAACATGACAAACTGGCGCAAAAGGCAAGAGCCGGCAAGCCGCGGCTGTCTTCCTGCACCCCTGATCCGATCCGGCGTTTAACGGGCTGAGTGCTTCATCAAGATGTCAATATCACGTCACGCTTCCAGTTGGCCACCACCACTACTGTACATGACTCCAGAGAAGGATGAGGGATTAGAGAAGCGTGAGAAGCCATCGAGTCATCATTCCAGACACACATACGTAAACTTATCACACCCTAAAGGTCGTTTATGACAGAGTTTTGCCTGTACTGGTCCAGAATCAGGTTTGCCATTTTTGCCGTCTTATCACATTAAGTCTAGGCAGTCACATACTTGAAGACAGACGACAACAACTCTTCCAGAGGCAACACGATTGCAAGAACAAGTCCGGAGTGTTGGCCGCGCAATACAACGCCACGGAAAAGACTTTTTTTCTTCATTACATTACATTACATTACTAAATTTACTGTATGCTGCGGAGAAAATAATAAGAAACCTCCCCGGTCTCGGTTATCACATGATCTCCAGGCTTAAAGTTTTATTTCGATCCCAAACATAGATTGAAAATTGATACAGTCAACCCCACTTAATTCGCAGTAGCACTGGGTGCTAAGGGCAGGACCCTTAGAGAACACTCGCAATAGTCTAAGGAAGATTCTCCACTCTTGGCTAAACCTGAAGACGTCCCCTCTCGTTGGGAGAACTAGCTTCAAGACCAAAAGTGGCGTAAGAGGCCATGGACCCTTAGTGAAACTACAACCATACAGTAAATGAAGGGAGTCGAGAACATGATCTAAACGACTTCTATGTTGCCGCCTCAGGCACAGAAGAAGTTGTAAGTCAGCGATGCATTTTGCCACTCATCAAGGATTCTTAGACATCCATTACTATTTTTTACTCAAAAAACCCCTCCTCCGCATTTTTTTTAAACAAAGGGCTTAATGGCGTTTACGGCTTGACGGCCTAGGGTTCGGTTGGCGGCTTTGATTGCCAATCAACTTGTGGAAAATAGCTGTACTCGCTGCCCAAGCATCCGAGGGTGCCCGAGAAATGTCGAACCCCTCATCTCTAACCTCGCGGGATGCGATGTCTGCGATGTCGCCCCGATTCCCAATGATTTCCATCCAAAGACAACATCCTATTAGAAATATCTCAGGACGGGGTTGCCGCCATACAGCAGTGATTGCGCGATTGGGTCGATTTGCGTGCATTTTAACGCCGTATGAGACGTAGCATACAGCAGCAAGCACGCCTATGAAATGACTTTGGGGGCATAAAATGCCCACTTTCATGTACGAAAGACACTTGGGCCCATCCCAGAGAAGCACGGAGCACGATATATGCAATCATAGCATCATGCTGCAGAGCAATAACGGGTCCTTCCAGTCGTAAAGAACCTCAGCTGCAACCTAGACTCCCACGACTCCATAACTGGAGCGATGTCACTTGTCATCCCACTTGGAGAGAGAGAAAAAAGAAATAAAGTGGGAGGAGGTTCAAGGCAATCCCTTTGGCCGGAATGGCCCCATCCTTGAAATGCACTCGCAACGTTTGCTGGTGCAAGTGCTACGTGCAGATAGAGTGATATATCACTATCGTGAAACCTCATATTTCATCCAATAATCAAATCGAACTGGGAGACACGTTGGCCTTGGGGATGGAATCTAACCACCTCTACCACCACAGAAAATGCCCAACTCGACTCTTATCAAATCAACAGCTGGACAATCTAATATCCTCTAATGCGCCAAGTGCAGTACAATTTCCCGTGTTAAAAAAAAACATGAAGGACCCCTCCTCGGTACGGTTTGAAACTAATGTACAGATCCGGAAAATCTCATATCCATTAATTCCTTACAGGACGAAAGTACCAAACAGAGGAATTAGCAGTCGGCCCTTAATAGGCAAGCTCCGAATCACAGTGGAGAAGATAGCTTTTGAAAAAGAGCCTAGAAAATAATTATTAGAAAAGTACTGTACAATCACCCCGCCTCGATTCCAAACGTGGCGAATAACAATTAAAAATCACACACCCCTGGAAAATAAGAATATGTTCCTCACAAAAATAAGAGAAAAGCGATGGATGCATGCAGTCATATTTTGCTTACACCTGCAAATCTGCAATGCACTCTTACGACAGCAGCAGTACTGTTGTACCGGTACTACCACCCAGCAGCAATCCAGCAGCAAAGCACAACACGGCAGTGCCGCGGCGGTCGTACCCGCTTTTGCCGGAGGATCATTCCAGTAATGAATGCTTTGCTCTGCTGCCTGTCTGCTGCTTTTGTCGTGACTGAAGAACTCACACTCAACACTCACATTCACATGAAAGAATCCTTCCGCTTAAATTGAGGGGTAAGCTTACTAGATAGTTGTGCTATTCCTGTTTCGAAGTTGTTGCACGTGTTCATATATGACGTACTTTACGAACTCGGAGAAGAGAAATGGTCAGAAAGGATGAGGAGTCGGAGTGGAAGTTCTAAAGCTTTTGCTAAGTATTATAATAGATCAAGAATAGGAAAAATATGTCAGGTCTTAAAATCCAGCTAGCCAAGTTTCTATAGACGTAAAAGAATTCAGTATTCATAGGAAGATATAATATTGAAATATAATATCCATGGAAGAGGAAGGGATATTCATTAAAGCACCGAGATACAGCAATATACGAAACAGCAAAGACAGTGGTTGTAGAATAGTCCAACAAAAGAGTCGCAGTCCTATAAACGAAGATCACGAGGAATTCTAATTAAATTGTTGAATTGCTTATGTTTACTTACGAACATACATGTACAGTACAATTATTGTACAGCTGACATTTAAACAGTAACACAGACAAGGAATCCGAAAGTCCATGGAAATAAGCACCAACGGTACATAAACTCGAAATATAGTAGTAATGCCTCCTCCTGGTAAGACAAGATCGACAACTAGATAAATATATATCATAGCAGTTACAGTACAGTGCAGTAAACTACTCCACAGCAGACCATCATCTCAGCCAGCCCTAATATTTTGTTTCTTAATCAACCATCATTCTCACGTAAACCCCAGAACTCCTCCTCCTCCCCTCTCCCCTCTCTTAACGAATATCCGAGGAAATTCGGGTATTACTATAGATCTCATGTCCTCCCTCCTCCTCGTCTCCTGTTTTGTTTCACACAAGGAAGGAAGCTGGTGCTGGCGTTGGTTGTATATAAGAATATAAAAATAATAAATGAATAACCTAGTGAATGGGGATATTTTTGAAACTACATGTACCTAGGTATAAGCTTTTTTTTTTGTCAGACTGCTACGATAAGATCAGACGTGCAACAAAACTTTTGGGTCTCGCGCACATCTTTTGGTTTAATTAAGAAAAAGGGAAGGGAGAGGAAGATTTTTTGGGAATTATTTTGAATTAAGCTGGGGGTTGTATTTGGTGATTTACTATGTATACTTATGAGTTAGGTGTAAAGCGTAAATGAATGTGGTTTGTTTTTGTAGAAGCACGTGGTTATTTGTTGATGGGAATTATATGGTGCAAATGTCCTTGTAACGTGTTAGTGATTTGAGTATATAGAGGTATTATTTCTTGTATGCTACTAGGCTAAAGTTTTAATAGAGGCATGATCTATGATATGATGTTCTATCAGGTGGTCTGGAGTATCTTTGATTTGGAGATATCTAGGTGTTGGCGTGTTTTGTTGGTCTTAATTGTGGTACTACTATAACTGAAAAGTCTTGTCACACAGGATTGACAAGGGCGCAGTATGTTTCACATAACACTTTTCCTTGATATTGCCTTCCATGATTCTGCAATAGAAAAGATAACCTATGTCCACCACAAAAATCATGTTCCTGATGGGGAGACAAAGCTAATTTATATTGAAATGTATGGCAAATGCAATCCTACCAACGCCCCTATAAAGCTCTCTTCTTCCCTCCAAATAATACACTTCCTGAAACGCCATAAGCCCTACTGATACCAGCAATCCCCTCCCTCACCAATAAAAGGGAGGGGGAAAATGAGGAAATCCCACTGGAGATAAGTTTTACAACAGAATAAGTCCTTTATCAATAGCTGGATTCCGTCTATGTCCATCCTCAGACTGTGATCCCCACCTCCCCTTCCACTGCTTCTCTTTCGCTAGTGCTTCATCGAAGGCCTTTCGGCACTCAGGAGGCAATTCAGCCTTGATATCGTCGGGGACGCTGGAGAGGCCGTTGATCCCTAGGTCGTAGTCATCGGCATCCGGTCCGGGGACTCCAAGGTGTGATGTGGGTGCAGATTGGTACACGGTATCAACAATCATGTAGTTTCTTGAGTAGATGGGTTTTACAGGGGTGAATATTGTATGGTCACCACTGTCTTGGTGATGACCGGATGTGCCATTAGTAGCAGTACCATTTGTTTTAGCAGTAGGTGCCATTTCGTGATCATTAATTTGTTCCCATTTTGCGTGAGTGGGCTGCATGATCTTTGGGTATTGCATAATGTTAGTGTGAGGGTCGTAGATTCCATTGAGATTTGCGCGGCGTAATGAAGTTAACGTAGAGTTAAATCGACTACATATCATTAGCATCATTAGCATCATTCAAAAATACTATTAAAGAAACAGTTTGTGTGTGTAACTTACCTGGCTTCTCGAGCATGCTCTAACATCCAGTTCACGTCATTTATCATGACCCGCCGCTTCTTTGCATCCGCAATCTTACTATTTTGCAGAGGAACAGTAGGCGCCCCAGAATGGTACACAGAGCTGGCACCGTGCCATGCAACGTACTGATTCTGGTTGTACGCCTCTCCTTCCTTGACTATATCATTTGGATCTGCTAGCTCGCCTTCGACCGCTCCCTCGGCTCTCATCTTCGTGACTTCATAATCGTCAATAACCCTTCTACCGCCAACAATGATCTGGGCTCCGAATTCGCGGAAGACTGATCGGGCTGTGACGATACCAATAGCACGACCTTTGTACGAATGCGGAATGAGTTCTCGATCAATGAGGTCATGTTTCTCATCCTCATCGATGATGATCTTGTAGAGACGCTTGTGCTTAGTGAAGAAGAGATAACTATCACGGAATCCAACACATCTGGCAGGCTCAGTTGACAACATGTAGAGTCGATTGCCCCGGCCAAGAACCGTGAATGTCCGGCATCGATACTCTCGTCCTCCCTGGAGATAGCCTAGCTTGTCGACTTTTGTTTCACCCTCAGGATCTTCTGGTAATTCCACTTCGTCATTGATAACGTCCATCATGTTGCCCTCTTTGTCGATAGGCTGCTGTGTGACATGTGAAGGACCTCCTCTTCGCGCCCAGCGTCCACTACCCCGACCAAAGCCCCCTCTACCACGACCTCTCTTGGCCGGTGTGCCTGCTTCTGAAGAAGGTCTATTACCATCATCTTGGGTGTCCCAGTCAGGAGGTCGATTCTTTGGTGGTCGTCCAAGCCGCTTCTTACGAACGACGGGTTCTGGAATAGGAGAGGCAGGTGCTGAAGGTGGTTCTGACTCTTGCGCCTGCGATCCCTCGTCTTCATCAGCGTTCTCCTCCTCGGCTTCATGCTCAGATCCAGCATCTGAAGCTGGCGCATCAGGCATCGGTTCATCTTCAGCGCCATCGTAGGATTGTGGTAGGTTTTCTGAGAACAATATGTGTCAGTCGCCTCTTTCATCATAAAATTTCTAGGTACAGATTGTAGTATTGAACCTACTCAATGCTGCCGCAGCATTTTTAGCAGCAGCTCTTCCGGAGCGCCTGCCCATATTGCCTCTGTCAGAGCAGTGAATATATATCAATGGCGTGGTCTAGCGTTGCAAAGTACTAGGATCCTGGGCTCTTGGGCTCATCACACGGTGAAATGGTCGCGACCTCAGAGCAAGACGCGATTCCTGCAACCTACGTCGCACTCGCTATTGGCTCGTCTACAAGCGTAGATGTTGATACCTGATGGCCTTACAAATCACGTGCAAGGCATGCAAAATTATGCTCAAGGTTCCAAATCTCGATGGCTTTAAAGTTATGCCTTACTCCCTTGAATCCACGATGCATTAAAGATGTTAATGCCTTATTGCCTGAGGTTTCGGATGTTCGGCTGCCGCCAAGACAGGAATGTGGCTGTTGGATTTCCAATAATTCAACTTGCAATTCCTTAAACTTCCGGGCCACTTGGGGAATCGATATCCGCGCATTACCAATCCGGAAAGCCGTGATCCATATCGCTTTTGGGCTGTGGCAGAAAATGCTCCAGACCCAACAACTCACGGAGCAGTGCCGAATTGCAGGACCCGCCCGTTACGTCAGCCACTCCATACCGGATTCTCTAGGACGTCGATAGGCCCGCAACGAATGCTTCATCGTGGACAGGAGCTTGCAGATCAGGAGAACCACGGGCAGCCTTTTCGGGGCTGTAGAAGCATTGCCATGTCTTGGATGAGATTCCCACGCGAAGGCAGCTGAGTCGCGTCTCAAGTACAGTACGTAGACAGCTCGGCCGCGAGAAGACTCGACTCGATTGATGGGGTTGTTGCATTTGCTTGTTGAGGAATGAGGAACAGGAATGGAGGAGTTGAGAAGTCTGGGCGCCACCACCACCACCCAGCAACCTGAATGAATCCGGTGCGGCGGTCGTGCAGAGCTGTCGTGAAGGCGCGCTCGGTGTATACGAAGTAGAATGCCATTATTGCAAGGGCAGCTCGTGTTGTTGGTTGCTTGGATGCACCTAGAATCATTGCCACACAATCATCCCAATCTGAGGTCAGCCCTGCGCCATGCCATCACCGCAGAAAAGAGGTTGGACATTATGGGAAGGGGGCGCATCAGGTCCTTTAATTTATACGAAAGCACAAGTAAAAGACGATCCTTTTTTTATTTTACTGTCAGACACACGAGAGACTCCGACTTGCACAAAGCACAAGTCCAAGTACAAGTACCGTACAATACCTTTCTGCCACGGTTTAGCCGTGCGTCCAGCCCTGAAAGGACCAAAAATAGCGTAGTCGAAGGGTTGTCAAAGGTTGCCCCGGCGAGCTTATGACGTATCGCCCGGGTCGATATCTGGCATCTGGTAACAGGGCAACAAGGGCTCCAGGGCTCCCAGCAACTCGCAAGGCCTGGCAGACAATCTCCGGGAGCGGGAGGGCCAAGTCTGGCAGTTTGGGAAAAGGCAAGCTTTTGTTGAGTTGCGAAGGCTCGACAGGTGATGGGTCAAACAAAGGTGGAGGGCTTTTTTTTCTTTCCATCGTACCAGCAGCAGCACCCCGATGTATATATGGGAAATGTGCACCTGAACGTGGCCGCCACATTTTCCCACCGTACGCTTAATCGACCTGAATTGCCTCCTCTGAATTGGCAGAGGCCGACCCCATCCATTCATCCGCTTCCACGAGTCGGGCCCGAGTTTGCCTTGCCACAGCATGCTCGATACAGTATCAACGTACCTGCACTGTGAGGAGCATTAGCGAGAAAACTGAACCCATCTGGACCGCCGCGACTAAAGCTGCTAGGCTGAGGTGTCGAAGACATCTGAATCTTCGGCCGCCTCTTCTCTTTCTGCTCCCCTAACTACCATCGTCGGCGTGCGCCAGTTACCTTTATACCGCCGTAATAACTCTCCTCGACTTCCCTCTGACAACTTCTCTCAAAGCGTTAGACTGCCTCCATCGCTTTGTTCTGTCCGACTGCTAGACGGCGTCAACCGGTCGAGGTACTTTTGTCGCAAACGGGTTGACCCGAATGCACCCTCGTCTCAACTACGTACAACTACATCATCTCCTCACCTTCGAGAGACATCACGTCGGCGAATCTCCCCAAGGTCTCTCCACGCAGGACGCATACGCACAACTCTAGTCGGCGCGAGCACTCCAGAGGAGAAGGACCAGCGACATGTCAGGGAATGAGAGCGACCTTTTAAAGCAGGCTACGCAGGCAATGATGTCGAGGTACGGTGGCAATACATAATTCTTGTTTTTGGTGGTGTCCCTCGCAACTGCACGATGGGCAAATGTGTCAGTCAGGTCCAGAGCTGCCGCTCAGCTTCCATCCTTCATCCACGCTGTACAGGAGTCTGTCTCTTGGGGATGGAGTGGGATTCTCGAGCTTCATGTTTTTTTTTGTTGTTTCGCTTTTCCCGATCTGCTTCTGTCTCTCGTTGGAACATGTGCAAGCAAAGTCTCGAATTTGGCGAGACGACCCCGGCAGCACGTAGTTGCTCGTGGCTTGCCTTATCGAAGCGGCAATCTGTGACTGGTGCACATGGAGGGGCATAAATCTTGCCCACCGTGCTCGTGCAATTTTTGCTTGTAACAAAAGCTGTCCCAAAAAGCATCACGTTTCGCGCTCTCGCATCCCCCCGGTTTTACCTTGTTTTGTTTTTATGCAGAGCAACTTCCTTCATTTTTTTAATTCATTGCATTTCATAAATACTGGCCCGCCATGGCGATTGCTAACGGTCTTTTTAGAGATGAGGATGCAGATCACATCGATTCAGACACGCCCCGCTCCGGTGTCGCTACCCCACAGCCAGACCCTTCGGACAAGCGACTACCTGGTATAATGCATAGCTATTTTGGACAGGTTGGTACTGGTTCTTCTTCAAACCTAAGTCATGTTGATGTTGGTCACGAAACTCCTGCGTTTGTGCCGGAGTCGGGAAACTCTCTTTATTCTCATGGAAGGATGGCGGGTCAAGTGCACTCGTCACCGATGGGCTTTGCAAAGAGTGGAGGCGTCAGTGACAATACCGAGCATGAGGCATCGCCGCCGCTCCTCTCACATGAGCGGACGGGGCTTCCTCCTGCACCTGAACATGCAGACTTGTATGGCTCAGATCCTTATCCGACTCCTCCAGCTTCTAATCCCCCCTCTCTACACAAGTTGAAGTTGAGCGATACTAGTTTTGATTGCGATGTCAGCCGCTTGAGTCTCACTCAAGTGTCTTCAGCTGCAGCTCGCAAAAGCATTTGGGATTCGCTTCCTTCGAGAGCTCGAAGAGCCTCGATCATGAATCCACTCTCTAGTGTTGTCACTGCCTCCAATGTTCACGCGGCACATTTCTCGAAGCCTAGCAATCGTTATCCCTCCAGTACACCAATTACTCCCGCTGATTCTCGCACGAATTCTTATTTCTTTGCGGAGTCATCCTCATATGAGCAGCTCAAGAAACTAACAGATAACTCTTCGCCAAAAAAGAGCAATTCCCCTACACCTCGCGCTTTATCCAACCAGACGGCCAAATCCGACACCAGTGGTGGTTCGGATCAAACAAGAACCAATAACGGACACACTGAAACCTCCTCCCAAAATTCATCAACCTCGGCCGCTCCTACCGTATCTACACCCAAAGGAAAGCTTACCGTTAAAATTTCCGAAGCAAGGGGTTTACGACGTAGTAGGGATCCTTACGTAGTTGCCGTATTCCAGCGAAACGAATTAGTATCCAAAGGTCCGAGAATAGAGGTGGAGGACGAAGATGAAGATATGAGCAGTATTCCACGTGGAGGCATCCCCATTAGCCGCCAAGGAAGTGACTCTGGACGGCCTATGGCGATCCCTATGAAAAGTCGTCAGAGTAGTAACACTAGTCTCTCAGAATACCGAGACTTCAAATCAAAGTCAAGACGATCTTTCACCAACCCCAAGTGGGATACTGAAGCTGTCTTGTAAGTTTGACAGTATCGATCTTAGATAACCTTTGTACTTACAATTGTAGTGACGTTGTTGGCTCGGATTCGAATGTTAATATTACGATATATGACCGAGGAGGTGCAACTGAGGAGTTTCTTGGCCATGTTGATCTTGACGCAAATTTTTCCGAACATGATAGATCAGTATCAGGCTGGTTTACACTTCAAGGACGTAACGGTGTAGATCATGGTTACCTTGGCGAAGTGCACATTGAGATGTTCTTCCAAAGGACCGAGAAGAAGCATTACGGACCCGAAGATTTCCAGATCCTGAAACTAATTGGAAAAGGAACATTCGGACAAGTTTATCAGGTTCGGAAGAAGGATACAAAACGTATCTATGCAATGAAGGTGCTGCAGAAGAAGGTCATTGTGCAAAAGAAAGAGGTTGCCCATACTGTTGGTGAACGAAACATCCTAGTTCGGACGGCCATGTCAGACTCTCCGTTTATAGTTGGGTTGAAGTTCTCCTTTCAGACCCCTACCGATCTATATCTGGTCACAGACTACATGTCCGGAGGAGAACTGTTTTGGCACTTGCAGAAAGAGGGCCGATTTGATGAGAAACGGGCGAAGTTCTATATTGCAGAACTCATCTTGGCTCTTCAACATCTCCACATGCACGATATCGTCTATCGAGATCTGAAACCGGAAAATATTCTACTTGACGCCAATGGACATATAGCTCTATGTGACTTTGGACTCTCCAAGGCGAACCTAACTCAAAACGCAACAACCAACACGTTCTGTGGCACCACTGAGTATCTTGCTCCTGAAGTCCTTCTAGACGAGGCAGGATATACCAAGATGGTGGATTTCTGGTCGCTGGGAGTCCTCGTTTTCGAAATGTGCTGTGGTTGGAGTCCGTTTTATGCTGAGGATACTCAACAGATGTACAAGAATATTGCCTTTGGCAAAGTGCGTTTCCCAAGGGACACGCTGAGTACAGAAGGACGCAACTTTGTGAAAGGTCTCCTCAACCGGAACCCAAAGCACAGATTAGGAGCTACCGATGATGCAGAGGAACTGAAGAGGCACCCTTTCTTTGCTGATATTGACTGGGATGCTCTAGCAAAGAAGAAGATCACCCCTCCATTCAAGCCTAAGTTAAAGTCAGAAACGGATACTTCAAATTTTGACCCGGAATTTACTAATGCACTAAATGGAGCTTCCTCACTTAATGCTCGTGCGGCGGCACTAGCTGCAGGTGTTGCAACCTCGACACCGCTTTCTCCGGGAATGCAGGCTAACTTCAAAGGCTTCACCTTTGTGGATGAGAGTTCGATAGATGATAGTATGAAGCATCGGATGAAGGATGACTATGATGATATGGATGAAGACGATAAGAGAGACCAAGATTGGGAAGACCCATTCGATATTCCCGACAAGAGACGGAGTGACCGAATGAGTGGAATCGTTAAGACGAATACTAACGAGGATGGCAACATGTTTAGCGGTGGTCACTTTGAAGTATGACCTAATCGTTCACGTTGACATGTTAGCTGTTTTTAATTTCTTTGTTACGTGAAACATGAGAATTATTTTACGCATAGGGCTGGCGTACTTTGTTGCATTTAAGGGGAGTCATTAACGAAGGGAGTGAAATTGGCTAGCCATAACCAGGCTTCTCCCACTTTTGATATGGAGAATCTACAGGTTGGGTTTGAATCGATTTTCAAACCGAACTAACTCTCTGCATAATGAGCTAGGGCATGTTCTAATGAACAAAAAAAAACCAAAAGAATATCTGTTTTTGACGAGACAACCTGTGTTTATCGAGCCGAAAGTGCTGCGAGCCAGGAAAGCGTTTGTACAAAGCAATTGGCCGTATTGAATTGGAGAGATATCCATGGGGAAATTCAGGGAACAGTGAAAGTGTTATATTTCAACATACGTTTTTCCGCAGGTTTCTTGTGGTTCTTTGTTAACTTGCGGCTATATCGTCTCAGTGAATTGTGGCGATGGTATATGTTTTTACTGTGTTACAGGAGATCATGTCCATTTCCCCCTGAGGCTGAATGATGCATGATAATGAAGTCAAGTTAAATCTGCTTGCATTATATCCTTTGAACTTAATGATGTGTTCTAAATTGCTTTCTGTTGCATTCCATTGAAATGAGTAAATGAAATGAATGTTACATCTCATTAGGCACAGTAACCTTTCGTGACTAAAGAAGTATTCCAGTTGTATATGTCCCCTAGAAATTTCCTTGTAAGTTGATCAAGACAAAGAGAAGGGAATATATACTGTGAAGAGACCTCAAGGATTGAGAGGCTAATACAGAGTGGCCAACAGTAGTCTTTAACATGTTCCGAAAGCTAAAGGGATAATTTTCGAGAAACCGAATCCCATTATCATAAACTCTTAGTAACGACTCTAGATTTCTCATATCCAAACGCTCATTAGATGAGCATACGTATATAACGATTAAAATGCATTCTCGGCAAATATCGGCATTGCACGACCCCGTGGAAAGATTATACAAGTCTTTAATTCCAAATCTAAAAATGCTACCTGTACAAAGTTCCCCATGTAAATGGATTCTCAATGGGTTATTTTTCTCGACCCGCAGCCTCCAATTCAACACGTAACCATCCATCCAAGATATTCATCATCTAATGATGGACGGCCTCCTCCTCGGGCTCCTCCTCGAACCAATCCTGCTCCACCTCCGCTGCAGAGCCCCCCTCGGCTTGGCCCTCAATTTCTACCGCGCTGGCCTCATAGGCCTGGAGCTCGCTGGCAATATCAGTCTCCTCTGGCGACACCGGTGGCTTAGGAGGTGTGAAGATTTGGACATGGCCATCGGCATCCGTAGGCTTGATTGCTGGAGCCTTGTATCCCTTCAATTCCTTCAGGTAGAGATCTTGTACGAGGTCCGCTATTTGTAAACCGGAGTTAGCTCAACCGTGCTTTGCAATTTGCTAATGGCGGTAGAGGGCCACTGGTGTTCAGAGATGCAAAAAAAGAAGTAATGGATATAACTTCGATGGAATTTTTCTTCTTCCGGGATGACATACCTTGACGAATGGCTGTGGGGGTGATGAATGTGCGCTTGGCAACCATTCCGGTAGCTTGTTGTCTCGCAATGCGAGCGATTGAAGAGCGCTGCAGATGTCAGCTTGGTTCTAACTGGGAGCTGGAGATCGAACATACCGAAGCTCTGAAGGTTTGTGCGAGCATGGCTATAGTTGTGGTTAAGTCAATTGGGGGTGGGCAGGAGGCTTCTCTTGGGACGTTCGGGATTGCATTTTGAGGTTGTTCGGAGAAGCGAAGGTGGTTTCGTGATCACGTGAATTAAACTATGCCTAATATATAAGGCATAAAACGTAGAGCATTGCCACGCCGATCTGTCCGTAGATGACGCATATACTTGACCTGTATGGATGTTGACGTAGCAAAGGACGTGTATTAAATGTGTCTATTCGTTTTACAAACGGATTGTTCGGATATCACGTTGTTTGATGGAAGTTTATGACTATAAGTGGACAAGGAATTCATCATCTGTGGTTACACCACTAAATGTTCCATTTATCGATGTTACAACATCCTAGATTGTATCGCAAGTACTGCGGGGAACTCATACAATAAAATATACTCAGCAACTAAGCAGCTAAGGCAGTGAACACTCTGCTTTCAAGAGAACCTCTTCGTCTCTAAAGAATCGAGTCGATCCTGGGTCTGAAAGATGTTCCGCTCGCGTCTCAAGTTACCTCATCCTATATCCTTCGACCCCACTGAACATGGTCCCTTGATTCAAGTAAGAGGTGATACGGATACTGAATCCATCGCACCGCTTCTGAACGAGACTCGTGAGACAACATATCGTGAACCCCTCCCTAGTCCGTATAACTCTATCCCGCGACCTGCGATCCGTATCTATTCATGGAAGGAACAGGATATTCTAGATGATAACACCATAGTTATCATCTCTGTCCCCATCGTTCCTTTGAATAAACCGCCCGAAACTGCCCAGCGTCAGGGGTAAGTACAAGCTTTTAATATTAAGCAATTATCTTAAAAGTACGGGTAAGTTTCTTGGCTGACACCTGTCAAAAAAGTCGACGGAGGTCTATTATTGGCAAGCTCAAGTCCAACCCAAGGAAACTCAAGATTGTGATATTGCCGCTAAGTGAGTGCAAGAAGCACTTCGCAAGAGATTCGGAAGGAGTATATAGAGGAACAATGCCGGAAAGGGAGTGGACTGCTGAGGAGTTGGATGCAAGATATTCAAAATACAAGGCTCTATTACCCATGCCTACAGCAAGGACCGCTCCTTCGATCGCAACAGGTCGATATCTTGCTCCTGGTTTTGGGTATATGTAGTTATGCGCATCTTTGTTGTTTTGAATAGCGTCTTTACTGGTGTATGGGTGTCTTGTGGAGTTTGATGTAGGCGCTTAATACCTCAGCCAAAGCAAAGGCATGTAAGGACTAGGGGTTGGTGTATCGGCTTTCTTTTACCAGTTGTTGAAACTTTGGAGGATGAGTGTCTGATTTTGTCATTTAATGGAAATGTTTTTATCCAGCTTGTGATATACTGGACTCCTCTTAAGATATTCTGCGCTCATGTATTCTTTAATGCTCCATGGGAGGAACAGAAGATGACTTACACCATGTCTGCTTGAATCCAGAGTATACACAGTAAACGAAGAGGATATGAATCATGTAGAGAAAAGAGGCGTATCACTCAGAGAATACAGAGAATGCTGCAATTATCATGTCTCTAAAATTACAAGGTCCGCCATGCAAACCATGCCATTACCAATATAACCCGATCTATGCATAGAAATTGACGGTATCTTTCTTCTTTGCTTGGACTACACAAACTGTCAGAATATTGCGTGTTGAACAGGATGGGAATAAAAGAATATGCAATACTCACCTTCAGCAATCGCATCAACATAATGCTCGTGGCTGATCTTGTTCTTCCCCATCCTCAAAGCGATCATGCCAGCCTCCACGCACACCGCCTTAAGTTGAGCCCCGCCAAACTCGTCTGTGCTTCGAGCCAATTCTTGCCAGTTTACTGCATCATCGACCGTCATCTTTCTGCTGTGGATCTTCAAAATCTGTGCCCTAGCCTCTTCATTGGGGAGGGGGAACTCGATCTTTCTATCTAGACGTCCAGAACGTAGCAAAGCGGGGTCAAGGACGTCTATACGATTCGTTGCAGCGAGAACTTTAATTCGATCGTCAGATGCGAAGCCATCGAGCTGATTTAGTAGTTCAAGCATAGTTCGTTGAACCTCCCTATCTCCGCTCTTCTCACTATCGAATCGCTTTGTACCAACAGCATCTAACTCGTCGATGAAGATAATTGCGGGAGCCTTCTCCTTAGCCAATGCAAAACAATCTCGGACCAGCTTGGCACCGTCACCAATAAACATTTGTACTAATTGAGGCCCAGCTAGTTTGAGGAAGGTGGCATCTGTTTGTGCTGCACAAGCTCGAGCAAGTAGGGTTTTTCCAGTTCCAGGAGGTCCATACATGAGTGCACCTGTAGAAATTATTAGTCTAGATCATTATGAGAGAGAAGCATGAAGTTCTAAGTACCTTTCGGAGCCTTGATGCCAATCTTCTTGAACCGTTCGGCTTCCTTCATCGGCCACACAATTGCTTCAACCAACTCTTCAATCTGCTTATCTAGACCTCCAACATCACTGTACTTCTCTTTTGGCTTCTCATCAACTTCCATAGCCTTTACTCGACTATCATATTCTGCGGGTAATGTGTCTAATACCAAATATGAATCTTTGTTGACACCAATGAGATCACCAGGTTTAAGCTTTTCAGGATCCACTAAACCGATCAGAGGAAGAAATATGGTTTGTCGAGTAGATGTCTTGATAACAGCTGACTTTCCAACTCTTGTAGCATCGAGGTCGATATTTGCCCCTTCTTCTGCAGATTCGGCTGTTGGATCGAGGTCGAGGAGCTCAACCACGTTGCCGACAAGGTATGGTAGTTGTCTGATATTTTCTATCAGCTCATAATAATCATCATAGATTTATACAACGTACCTGTTATTTTCAATCTTATCAATATTATCCTTGATCTTCTCTCCCATAGTAGCCTTTTCATGTGATAACCGTTGGAACTCGCTCTTCATTATCCTTGAATCGTTCTCCAGAAGTCTTTTCCTAGTAAGAATGTCTTGTGTGCTCAGGCTATAGATTTCCTCATCTATGGGGTCCTCTTCCTTTTCCTCCGGTTCAGCATCCTTCATCTCTGCATCGCCATTTTGTTTAGGCTTGTCATCCTTATCCTTGTCGTCATTGCCCTTCTTATCCTCCCTCTGCTCTCTCTCGAGATCATCGAGATCTTCTAGAGTAGACATTGTCGTTCTAAATATGTGCGCAGGATTATAAATGAGTGCTGGCGAGACGGAAAGTAGCGGTAGTTAGTGCTAAAGGAGTTATAGAGGTGTTGACGTTTATGTTATTACTGAGCTTCTTCGGACCTTTAGAGCTTCCACTCGTTAGCTTCGGCTCCAAGGCAGCCCAGGTCGCGTAATCCAGTTTCACGTGATTTATTACTAAGTAACTTAGGCCGACTTGTGATGATATCTTGCGGGCTTGTTGCCTTCCACAAGCTTCTCTCACCACCTCCTCTCCACGCTCGCTCGCCATCACGAAGGAAGTTATTCTGTCGCTTTAAATTCAATAAAAGTTGCCTGGCATCTTCACAGCGACAGTTGCTAACGCCTTCTACGATTTCGAGACTTCGCAGACGCCTTCACTGGTTCTTCGCTCTGAGAAGATTTCAACTCGTGAGACAGCAGCGGACTCTTCACCTTTATACCCCGGGGATCAGAATCTGACATATATCTCGAACCGTGTTTTTATCAATTATTCCACTGTGATAAGAGGTCACGATATCACTCATTTAAATCCCCTTATCTCAACGACCATCCTAGGACGTGAGTTTGCCGAAGGAGCGGAAGTGAGGCAAATAGGCGTGCTATCCAACTATTCTCGGCGGAGATCGTCGAGGGACTAAACAGACAAAGAGTTCAATCAACACCGTCAGACTGCATTCTCCACTTTTCGTCAAGCTCTCTACTGCACTTCTCTGTCAGAAACCTACAAGAGATCTCAAGACACGAGCAACTGTATCGCGCAAAAGAAAAGAAATCCGAAAGCGACCCATTCGCCGCGTAGTATTTGACCCACTAGATAATATATATCGGGCAAAGCCATACAAGCCAAAAATGATTGCCCCAACGGCGCTGGAGAATAGAGGGCCAGAATGGTCGCAGAATCTGAATATGACACTAATGTGCAAAGACTGCAAAGAGTTTCCACCGAATCTAGTCGAGGAGTTTTCTTCTGGCGACATGGTCTGTGGCTCTTGTGGCCTTGTGCTTGGTGATCGTATCGTTGATACTCGATCGGAATGGAGAACGTTCTCGAATGATGATCAAGGGAACGATGATCCGTCTCGTGTCGGAGATGGTGCAAATCCTCTTCTTAACGGCTCTCAACTGCAGACTACTATCGCCTATGGTGATGGCGGTTCTCGAAGCCGTGATTTACACCGCGCTCAAGGTAAATCTACAGCTGATAAAGCCACAAAATCACTTCTTGCCGCATACAAAGAAATTGGAGCTCACTGCGATGCTGTTAATATCCCCAAAAATGTATCCGATACTGCAAAGCATTTGTTCAAGCTCGTCGACGACGCCAAAGCGTTCAAGGGTAAATCCCAAGAAGCCATCATTGCCGGTTGTATCTTCATAGCCTGCCGCCAGTGCGGTGTTCCCCGAACCTTCCGAGAAATATACGCCTTGACAAAGGTTTCGAAGAAGGATATTGGTCGAACTTTTAAGGCTTTAGAGAAATTCTTTGCGTCGGACAGTGCAGGCAAAGCTGCGATGGCTAGCGCTGCTGGTGGTAAGTTATGCGTGTTTGATTCCTTGTTCTGGCAAGTTGTTAACAGTACAATCAAAGGAACACTTACATCCACAGACAAATACCAAACTACTACATCTACAAATGCCAAAGATCTCTGTCTCCGGTATTGCAGTCAGCTTGGCCTAAAGAATCAACAATTCGTTAAAGTTTCACAAGGCCTAGCTGAGAAGATGTCGACTGTTGGCGATCTCGCCGGACGATCTCCTCTGTCTGTTGCCGCCGCTTGCATCTATATGGCATCATATCTCCTGGGGAAGCCCAAATCTGCGAAGGAAATCTCCCAGGTTGCTGGTGTCAGTGATGGTACTATCCGCACTGCCTACAAGTATTTGTACCAGGATCGGGAGAGATTGATTGAGCCAGAATGGATTGCGGATGGCAAAGGCAAGATGGAGAACCTTCCAGCTAGTTGAAAGGGTGATACCATTCTGCTGGCAAGGGGTTTCAAGAGAATTGATGGTCACTCAGCGTTGTTTCTACCATCTTTGTTTCATATCCTGCTTTGTGTCTCTTTGATAGGTTATCTTTTGCTATGCAGATCCTCAGCGAGAATTGATTTCTGCAGTAGGGTGCAAACTGACGTTGTCACTGCATTGAGCTAAGTTGACAAGAGACAGACTGGAAAAAAAACTAGCATAGAGGCAGTTGTTTGACAGCTGAAAAAGGCAGTCAACATACGGCTATTTGATACTAGACTAATGTTTCTAGCGAATACAAGCACACATAAAATGAACATAACTTGTCTTATCATTTAGTATTTCCGTATTTGAGTGATCATAACGTTTGAGAAGCACTGCGTTCCCTTGGTACTGTCACTTCTCTCTGCCCTTATTTGGTAGCTGAAGATACTTGATCATCTCCTTCCTCTCGGGTCTTGCGGTTCTTTATCATTGGTTCCTGCATCGTGGGACCCTTTCTTCGATTCTTTTGTTGGCTTTTCTAGAACTTTCTTGTCTCTTTCCTCCACCCTAATCCTTTTCCTTGCCTCCATCAAGGCTATCCCTAAAAGATTCAACCCCCATTTATGTTTCTGACTCTCAGCATTCTGCGCTCCAAACCCAATACCCCAGATCCTATCCATTGGACTTGCTTCTATAAGCTCCCTCTCTCTTGTTGCAAGAAGCCTCTCCTTCAGGCCTTCGTCCTCTGACAGGCTATACATAAATTTGAAATAAGAGCCCTCAGTCACGATACGTGATCGATTTTTCTTCCAAACATCGTCATCAAAATTTCGGACTTTGCGGCCAAGCGACTTTTGCTCCTTTGGGGAGGTCGTCTTCAGAATCTTTGCGCCAATTTCATGATCTTCAAACAGGCTAGCCTTTTGATACATCATGTATCTTTTTACTCTTCAGTTAATTACTCCCTTCATATGGTTATGTTTCTTACTGTTCTGCTGAGCTATATGTTTTGCTTTTATCAGCATCCTGAAACGGACTCGAATGCCACTGTGAGAGAAATCCATATTCTGATTCGTGTGGCTTCCAGAAGAATATGGGACCGCTCTGTTCTTCCTTACCAGAATTTACCATTATAGTATTTGGACCAGAAGGAAAGGTCCTACTACGGACTTTGTGTTTTAAACTCTGACTTACTTGAGCTCAGGAAATTTGTACAAATGTGGAAGAAAGGAAAGCATTTAGTCAGGGTGTCCGGTTGGTCCGGGAACTACGTTAAAACTGGGGGATATCTTATACCATGGTATAAAAATCTTATCCCGTAGGGTGAAATCTTACCTCGAAAACGGGTTTTACCCCATGGGGTGAAAACCTTGGCCCTAANTCCCCCCCACCAAAATAGCTTTCCCCCCCTATCCCCNTAAGGCAGCCACGCTAAAAAAAGGCTTTTAAAGCCTCTGGTGCCCGAGGCGATAATGCTTATTTACACTGTTATAACTTTGGAATCGGTGGTTTTAGAGCAATTTACACATTTATATATATATTTTAAAAATCCTTCAGTGTTTCGTCATCTTATCCGGACCTCCAATCTAAACCACACCCTATATCACCCTGTCTAGACGCAGACGCGCGGAAAATGCGAGATGACTTCTATATACGCGTCTTCTACGCCCTCTCCCTCCTCACTTCGATCGGTGGATTCGGATGCGGGGTATGGGGATACATCATCGTCCTCAACGCGCCATTCGACGAGTACTCCAAAAGAATGCAGCGGGAGGGATATGAGACGAATTTTCTGGGCATGCAGAGTGTCTTGTTCTTCCTCAGGATCAATATAATGTGGAGCACGTACAATCTGCGTCTGGCGCTCAAGGGGAGGCAAAATGATATATGGCCCCTGAATATGGTGTACGATTTTGGAATATGGGGATGTCTCATTGCGTTTGGGATATTGAATATGATTATGGCCCTTTGGGATCGGAGGCTGTGCGACGGGTGGGGAGATAATGAGGAGGTTTACAAGAAATGCGATGTTCAGATGTTTAGGCTGTTGGTCGTGGAGCTTGTGGCTATCAACCTGGGGCTTTTGGTTGCGTAAGTTGAGGTTGATCTGGGACTTAGGACTTGCGCTAATGAGCAATGCCAGAGTTCTGCATTTCATTCTTCTGGTTGCGAGATGCTGCACGCAGGGACGCCGGAACGACATCACTATGTTGAAGATGCTTCGGAGACAAATACTCGAGGAGGAACAAATTCTGCTGGGGTTGGTGGAAAGGAGGGTACAACTGCTGAGAGAGAACGAGGAACTGGAAGCGAGGTCTCACGGGGAAAGACCGTTGCCGTTCCCTCCTCAAGAAACAGTCGAAGCCGACAGCCTTGGAGTCCGAAACGAAGAGCAGCCTACGGAGGAAGATCTGATTGACATGGCAACTGACGAGAGGGGCTCTCTCCAGGCATCATGACCTACCAAATATATCGTCTGACCCAATATCAGCGATGCTGCCGGGTCAAAGGCGAGTTTGATCACCAACCACAGTAAGCCGAAACACGAGAACTGCCTAGCTGAATTGCCCGAGACTCCTGCATTGATCGCTTTGGGTAGGTTGCGAGATATTGAGAGCTATCTTTCGGGGGCTAGTCGGGTCGAAAGATTGCAGGCTGAGTCCGACTAAATCTCGCTAGCAGAAGCAAGCAGAAGCAAACCGGAAAAGAAGAACAGGATGGCTCGTGGTCATCTAGTAGCAGGACCTTCGTTCTCTACAGCTTCCTTTAGGTGCGACCTACGACTTGGCGGAAGTGTAAAGAGAGATTAAATTGAAACGCTTGGTGGAGTCGGTGTCCTTGAGGGAAGTATAGGATGACCTGAGAATAATGCGTCACCAGAAATAGGGGGAAGTTTGATAGCTCGCGAATGCGTCCCCTCACACAAGCTATGATTATATTAGTGTTCTTGACCTAATTAGAGCTATCTGAATTATCCAAGTTTCCTTCCAATCACTCTTTAGCATTTTCTGCCTTTGTTAACTGCTGTATTCCCGTCTTCGTCTCCGTATGCTCCGTGTTCAATTTTCGGTGCTCGATAAATAGACTGGCTACTACGGCAGTAGCCGCAAAGCACGTATACATTATGAATATATTCCTCACACTCCACGCGAAAGCCTCGAGAACCACATGACGCTGCGAAGTGTCTTTGATTAAATGCGTGATGTTTATATTTGCCACGACCTGGCTACCTGACAAGGCCTCGAGGACTGATCCGCTAAGGCCAGCAGCAGCAAAGGACGATTGCCAAGTATCCATACTGTTTTGGAATACTACGCCGCCGAGTATAACAGACAGTGACATACCAACGCTGCGAAGGAATATCAAGGAAGCCGTGGCTGTCGAAGTTTCCTTTTGTGTAACAGTATTCTGGATAGCAACCATAGGCGCTTGAAAAAGGAGAGAAGGGCCAAGTGCACCAATGATTTCTAATCCGACGATCGTCGGAACGGACGTATCAAGTCCAAAGCTTATATATAGCCCTGTTCCTAGCGTCATTAGCAAAACACCAGCCCATATAAACTCTCTGTAGTGGCCCGTGTGACGGATTATGAAGCCGACTGCAATTTCACCGAGAGCTTGTGGTACTATTAGTGGTAATAGTAAAATGCCGCTTCGAATAGGTGAGGCTTGCTGTACGCTTTGGAAATATAGCGGCATATAAAATGCTATGCCTATCAAAACCATGCTATGCAAAAAGATGACCAAAAAAGTTGCTCGGTTAGACCAGCTCTTAAACACTGCCAATGGAATCAAGGGGTATTTAGCAAAGCGTTGCTCGTTGAAAAGAAAGACACCAATCATCATTATCCCGAATATAATCAGACAAATAACTTTTGAGCTATTCCAAGGAAATATTGTCCCGCCGAAATCCAATCCAAGCAAGAGTAAAAGAATTATCCCTAAGAAAGAGAGGATCCCAAACCAGTCAATCGCCTTAAGGCCGTCACTTAGCTTTGTACGTGGGTTATGTACGTCCAAGAGAAAAAGTAATAAGCCAAACGTGATCCCGCATATAGGGACATTGATCCAGAAGCACCAGTGCCAAGTCACGAACTCTGTAAGAGTTCCTCCGATTAACGGCCCAGAGGATCCAGCCAGAGCCCACACAAACCCACAGAAGCCTAGATATAACGATCGTTCACGTATGCTAAACAGATCTGAGATGATGATGATGACCAATTGCATCAAGCCACCACTAGCTGCGCCTTGCAGCGCTCGCCCAGCAATCAGCATTGGCATATTAGTGCTTAAAGCTGCAATGATGCTAGCCGCTGTAAATAAAGCGATTGCGGTAAGAAGGATAGGCTTGCGGCCCCAAATGTCACTGCATTTCGCCCAGATTGGGCCCGTAGCCGCATTGGCCAGCAAGTAAGCGCTGCTAACCCAAACATAGCCTGAAGCAGAGTGCAAATCCTTGGATATTGTAGGAATCGATTGTGCGATAATGGTTTGGTCGAGGGCAGATATGAAAAGGGCAAGCTGCAAAATATTATTAGCTAACTTATAAGTAGTTTTCGCTGAAGACTCGGCGGGGGTAAGCTACATAGAGCGCCGCTAAGATGGCGTATAGACGCAGCTGTGTGCGAGCCTTAATAGGGCTTTCTTCTACTTCTACGTCAAGCGGTGCAACAGGGGTGTCTTTGTCGCTAGGAGGAACCGTCGTGGCGGGAAGCTCTGCGGAGAGTCTAGCTTCTACTATTATAGGAGGCTCGGAGTCGGAGGTCTTGGTGATATCCATAGTCATTGGGTAGTGCTCAGAGCGAACTAGTATAGAGCCCCCGAATTGGTATGAGGACGGACTTGGGACGATCGCAGTGAAATAATGCACCAGTTCTCGTATTCTATGGCGAAATGGAGGAGGCGTGGGAGGGTACACTGGTAGTACAGTTGTAGATGGCTTTTAATAAGAGTACATGTAATCTCCACGAGTTAGCACAAGGAGAAATCAGCGGTTGCAAGAGTTTATGTGATAAAAATGTAGGATTGCATAATCTCACTTCTATATCACGTATTATTACTTTTCATCGCTTTCCCAGGGTTCTAATTGGGTTATGAACCCTCTACAGTACTACCTGCAAATTTTCAAGATCATCCAAAAGTAGCTCGCCGGTGGCAATATGCATGGCCTGGAACGGCGGTGACTCAGTTGAAGAAGTCACTGCCGAAGGAGAGAAATGTTTCAAAATAAATCCAACAAGTTAGGGTCAAAGTATTGGGTAACATGACTTTGGAGGCCAAAGCAGTATTCTGAGGTATATTTCAAGGTCTTGTCCGAGGAATGGTGAGCTCGAATCATTGTTCCTACTAAGTTAGCGGGGCTTGGAA
This sequence comes from Scytalidium lignicola, assembly GCA_002812745.2. Taxonomy (NCBI): domain Eukaryota; kingdom Fungi; phylum Ascomycota; class Leotiomycetes; genus Scytalidium; species Scytalidium lignicola. Next base: position 78,080 of record NCSJ02000060.1, on the reverse strand, counting down.
ATCCTGGGGTAATTAATCAGTCCGCCCACCTCGTAATGCCGAGNCACATAGCTATAACCGAATGAGTGCGGCAACCTGATGCTCAATAATACGACCTCAAACTGCTCTCAAGATACACTTCTCACTTCCCAAACGTCCTTTCTTATCATTCAATAAATAAATAGCAGAGTCTTAATTACAATTGCTAAAAAATACAAAAATGAGCGGAGCAGGCGCAGGTTTCGAGTATCCCCGTCAAGAGGTTTCATGGTTGAAGAGAGATGTCCTCCTCTTCGCAAACAGCATTGGCTGCACAGCAGATGAGCTACACTTCTTATACGTATGTATTTTCGCTGCTATTAAGCACTGAATTATCTAACCGCCGAATTACAGGAGCTGCATCCAGATTTCGCAGTCTTTCCAACATACCCCGTGCTCCTCCGTAAATCTAAATTCTCCTTCCGCATTGGAGCTTCAAAACTAACAGCTAAACAGCCTTCAAACACACCACCCAAGAAGTAATTGACTTCTACGCTTCACAAGGCCAAACTCCCATACCCGGCATCCCCAAATTCGACGCCCGCCGTGTGGTCGATGGCCAACGTAAGATGACTTTCCTCAAGCCCCTGCCACCCACCTCTGCCGGCAAGACATTCGAGCTTCGCAGCAAGGTCATTGGTGTATATGACAAGGGCAAAGCAGGTACCGTTATCGAAACACAGCAAGATATCGTCGACAAAGCTACCGGAGAGGTGTACGCTAGGGCTGTAGGAAGTGCCTTCTACGTAGGCCAGGGCAACTGGGGCGGTCCTAAGGGGCCTGCTACACAGAACTTCCCACCACCAAAGGGGAAGAAGCCAGATGCTGTCGTTACTCATCAAACTAAGGCTGAATCCGCCCTTCTTTACAGGTAGATCTCTTCTGGACCTATTGGGTTTGGTTAACTTGTGAGTTTTTCAACTAATCCCAATTATAGACTTAATGGAGACTACAACCCCCTTCATGCCACCCCAGAACCAGGAAAAGCCATGGGCTTCGGCGGTACTATCATGCACGGTCTCTCGACCTGGAACTTTACTGCTCACGGCCTCTTGAAGGAGATTGGAGGCAGTGATCCCAAGAACATCAAGGAATACCAAGCCCGATTCGCTTCTCCCGTCAAGCCAGGCAACAAACTCGTGACTGAGATATGGAGGACCGGGGAGGTTGACAAGGATGGTTGGGAGGAGATTAGATTCCAGACGTCAGTGGAGGGTGGGAAGGTTTGTTTGAGCAATGGTAGGGCTTTGATGAAGCCGGTTTCTAAGACGACTAGCAAGCTATAGGTTATCCATTTGGTTGATTGAACTACATGTAAAATTGTAACTGAATCAATGTCATCTTGCTTCTAGCAATTTCAGGGGTCTATATTTTATATTTAGACTGGATTCTGCGAGGTTCGGATGAGAAATGAAATGGATAAATCTTCACGGCCTATTTTCTCGGGCCAGCTCGACCTCAACAAGCACCTCAACTTACCACAAACTGAGGTAGCCGCTCTGATATATGTAAGGGTGCACAAGTATTAATCCTTAGTTAAAGGCTTATAGTAATAAACAAGGCATTTAAAGAGTAACCAATCTTTATCGAATTTCATTCAATCATTCTCATCCGTCAATAATCTAACAGCTCTCTACAGGGATGCTATCTCTGTTCCATTTCGACATCATTATAAATATCATCACTTTCCACCTCCCAAGCATCACTATGTAGGGCTGCCATTCTTCGATCTTTTTGTTATAGCAGAAAGGGTACAACCCTTGCTATACCCCCTATATCGCGTGCAGAAATGATAATATCTTTTTCTGCTGTCCCAGGTCGTGGCTTTCTCTCGAAAAAACAACTTAAAAGATAGACGGATATTTCCTTCCACCATCAGTCTTTCGTGTACTAAAGTTACACGACCGTCGTGGTCTATAATCGCCCGTGGTGGATGTTGAGCTCGGGTTTCCCTCTCTTCCTGTGTTCTTCCTGAGCCTGGCTTCGTGGTCTTGAACATGGCCTCCATCCATGTCTCAAAATCGGTAGGCTTGAGGTTCAAGTGTGTCCAGTCCAATGTAAGGGTATTTCACGTTGTCTATCAAGTGGCAATAGCGTAGATGAGCGCACCTAGGTGCCTCATATCCTCGTCGACTCGGACATTCCAACGGCCATACTCGCGCATGACCAGGAATGACCGGACCTGGTCTTCTATATCTGAGTCTGGTTCTCCTTCAGGATTCAGTGTCAATGGGGGTGCGACAGACACTAACTCTAGAGTCTCCGCATCCTCCTCCTGCTCTAGAGTCTCTGCATTCTCATCCTGGACTTGATGCAGAATAGGATCTGGAAGGGGTAGCTCTAGACAGATTCATAGTCGATCACCAGCTTCTTCCTCCTCCCGAGCCTCTCCGCGCAAATACTGCAAACAGTTTCTGTCGAACTCCGCGAAAGTGACCTAAACCTCATCCCCGTCCTATCCAACACATGGTGCGCCTATTTAAATACGTCAGTAATCACGTCCAGGAGTCAGATGTTCAAGTGTCCAAGGGTATTTCACATTGCGATCCTACACGTGGCTTCAGACGCATCATCATAAAGGGTGTCTTCTAAATCCTTTAAGTTTCGGCCTGCCAGCAAGTATTAGTATTAAAATATGGAAGTGCAAGTAATGAGTTGTTAGACATACTTAATCTTGAAAAGACTTCTACCATTTTATCTTCAGATAATGCTCATAACGTTTTCTTGTCAATTGTAAAGTTGAATACTTCTGCAACTTCAGCTTTTGTCATGTTAACTGTATTTACTTTTAAATTTTAAGAGTTAGTTGTTTTATTTATAAAGAAATAACAGTCCAAGGTAATAATATAAAATTCATACCTTTTTAATGCTTTGAGAAGTTTTAATTTCTAGGAGCCACTGTTCTAGGATTCTAACGAGATCATCATCGTGTGTCGTTTCAGAGTGTGATAAAAGTGACTTGAAAACGGATTTGGCGAAAATCTTCTCTTGGGGGGAACCTTTTTAACTTTGGCTGCTAAAACCTCGCATTTACTACTACTAGGCATTTTGTAAATGCTGCTAGTGGGTCAAAAGTAGTTGTGTAGGAAGTAAGAAATAGGAGATCGAGCGTTCAGCTAAACAAGAAGTTTAGCTTGTTTAGCTTGAGTAGCTAAAGGAAAAGGATTCCTAATACGTTAGTGATCATGTCTAGGAGTTAGGATGGGTCTCTTGAGTCTTTGTACTTACCGATATGCCCTGGTTATCTGCCAAGGTAGCATATTGCTGTATCCATCTCATGTGCCGGAGCACAAGAAGCCTTGGACATTAGTCCACAGACGATGAAGTCGGTCTGCATCGTCCACTCCTAGTTCAGCATAAATGGCATACTGAGTGCCATTAAAAATATATATACAATCATCACGTTGATGATCTGCTCATCTTTTGTCGAGCAGGATTCCGAGTACAGCGCTCCTGCTCCCGCTTTATTACGGAAAACGTACCCTCGTGAAAGCCTTGGGCATCGAAGCTTCCATGAATTATGTATATTATTACTTGAGGATCTTCATCGACCATTAATGGAGACTCGATGTATTTATGTTTGTAGAGAAGGAAAGTTGTTCAACAATGAAAGCATTGGGGTTTTTATAGACAAAGGATGGGAAAGTGAATAGCGAGCTTGTAACAAGTGTAGAAGTGCCGTTAGTGAAATACTTTGGATATTTTGTGGTCAAGCGAAACTGCATTCACTCTTGACATGAGTCCTTTCCCTTTAACTACTCAAGTAGTCGTCAATTGAATAAGAACCTAATTTTTCTTTATACTTAATATCATCTATCATGGTTTTAATCAAAGTGAATCATACAAATCCCACTTCACTCCTAGGCATTCATTGGAAGCCCATAAAACCGATCATTAAGCGCGTATATTACCAGCAATTCGCTTTTTAATTGAATATTATTAGAGATCTCCTAACTTACGGAATTTTTTAATAGCGAAGGATTCAGTTGCCGTTGGTAGATTTTCCAAAGGTGTTGTGACGAGACAGACAGAGAATACATACCGAAGCCTCTTATAGAGATATTCAATTATAGCTTCTACCGTTGTCGAGTGTTGAGTAGTTCAATGCATAAATTTAATTAAAGAAGTTCTAAATGTTGTGGCCTGGTGGCCTAATGGTAAGGCGTTGCTTTCCGGCTCGGTTCCTCTTCGGGTTCCATATTCTGTCTGGCAAAGATTGCGGGTTCGAGTCCCGTCTGGGTCGTTTATAATTTTTTTCCTCGTGGGCTCAAAAGATTTGGCTTTAACTTTTTTTTAATGGCGTTATAATATGGAGACACGTCTTTCAACACGAAGTTCAAGAAGTAAAAGGGTTTTGTTCAATCCTTTTTCGCTTGAGTTTTACTCTTATAACTTTAAAGTACCGGCATCGCAGTCTTGGTCAAGAGGGGTAGAAGCAGAACTGGAGAACGAGGTTAATGTCAGCAATAGAGATAGTAGTCATAGAAATTGCTAAATTTCTCGTCAATTGAATTTCGTTTCTTCAGTACAAAGTTGCAGAAGACAGTAACATTATGAAAAGAGTACTGTGGTATCTAGAGAAAATGTATACGACAAACAACAATGGGAAATATGGTGCCCAGAATCACCGTTGGTCAATAAAATAATCCAACATATACAAAGCATACGCAAATAAAAAGATATCGTATCTCTCTCCGCGTACACGCATGAGGCCGTAACACAAGGCTTAGGAAAGGTATAAGGCCAGAGCTAACCCAGGCGACAAAACCTTAACCATTAATCCGTCTAACCCAAAGCCCAGTAGGTTCGTAAACGGCCTCGGTATCCCGTCTCTTCCAAGCCCGATGTAACTTTAAGCCTATGTCATGCTCCTGCTGCTTGATATCTGCCTCTTCTTCCTTTAGCTTCTCAACTTTCTTTTTCTCCTGCTCACGTTTCACCAGCACCGCCGCGCTAGCTGTCAGCGAATCCGTCGGCATCAGCTCCGTCATCTGTCGTATGCTCTTGCTGATATTACCGCGCCTTACTGCAAGATTCTCTAGCTGCGCTTCCAAGGATGCGATCACATCTTTCGCTGATGCCTTGACTTCGGCAGGAGACTTGGGGAGGGATTTGCTAACATCCGAGACACGGCGGGAGGCGTTGAGGTTCACACTGGAAGACATACTTATGGTGATTGGGGATGAGGCGTTTATGGCTTTGCGCTGGGTTGTCTTGGGACTCTCATCAAACTTAGGACGCTTACGGTTGATAATAGAGCTCTGTTGCTCAGAGGTCGTATACTGCTGTGGTGGTGTTGGCATTGGGGGACGGTCCGAGGCGTCCAACGACGGTCGTGGCGAAGTTTGAGCAGTTGAGGGAGCATATGTGGTCACGCTGAAGCGCGAGGGAGGTTCAACGTATGCCTCTTTGGAATCTGTGCCAGGGAATGGAACGTCTTTGAAGGCGTCTCGGAAATTGCGCTCAATACTGTCGACAGAGTCTTGTTTGCGAAGTTGAGATCGAGTCTGGATGGCGTGGTTCGAATTCTCCGGAGGTGGACTTGGATAGGCTTGTGATGTGGAGAACGATGTTGAGGGATAAGAATTGAATGACATTGATTCTGGGGGAGTAGTTTGTCTACTATTTGACGATACTTTTCGGATCGTGGGGTTGATGTGCTCGGATATCATAGGTGAGGCAATGGCTGTCTCGGAAGCCCGGGCTCTCAAATCTGGTCGGGAGGGAACACGCTTGCTACTTTTCCTTGGGATACTGAGTGGGGGGATAGCTAGATTGTCTTCTACAGGAGGGGCTATTGTCGCGCGGCCACTTGCACCTCTCCATTCGGGTCGCGGCTGACTCGCATTCCTAGCTTGTTCTTTGATTTTCCGAGCCCGTTCCAAAAATGAAGGTTGAGATTTCGTCACGTCAGATGTATTTCCAATTGTGGTGCTTTCATTGTCTCTAGCAGCTGGTTGAACTTCAGGTTGGGTAAATGTTCCACTGTTCACTTGCTTCCGTGCTATGGTTGAAGTTCCAGTTGGTGTCTGGTTGCGTGTCTTTTCTCGTCGAGGAATAGGAATGCTGCTAGAGAGCGGCTTTGAAGGAGTAGTCGTTGGTCTTTTAGGAACAAATATTGAAGAGTTAGGAGTTTCATCTATGGGAGAGACCTCGTCATCATACTGATAATTGTTCCTGCTTGAAACGTAAGTACTTTCAGCCGATACTTCGATGTCTATCGGGGGAATCACGAACGCCTGCCTCGATTTCTTACTGAAGTCGGGAGAACTTGGAGGAGACACTTCTGCATCGTAAGAAGTCGGAGACGTATATGAGTTTTGAAGGTCGAAGTTCGTGACAATAGGGTTCGGCGAAGGCTGAGAGTATATAGAAGAAGGAACACGGGAATGAGAGGAGTCTTCTAAAGGTGGATTGCTTGGTTGCCGCGAATAGGCACTGAGGTTTCTAAGCTACGTTAACGAAGTTGTTCCACACTGTTCAGATAGGATTAGGCGTATTGGAGCATAGCATATAAATCAATGGATCAAGTAGCTACACCAATAAACATACTCGCCAAATGAAGGAAGAAACTAAAGACTCCCCTTTCAAAATCCACAGAGGTTTTTTTTTTCACCTCCAGACGCTTTAATGCTAGATAAAGAAAATTATATAAAACACTTACGGTGGAAGCAGAGGCAGGTCTCTTGCCATGCTCTCAGCCCTTGGAGGCCTAGGAGGTGGATTGCGATTCGAGACGATTCCTTGGCCTTTCGATCCGTCAAAAGGTAGATCCCCATATTGGTTTGGTGCCAAGCTATGTTCGGTATTGGAGGAGTGCTTTTGCCCCGAATTCTTCAATTTCTTCCACATATTGAGGGTCGGTTATTTCGAAGAGTTTTGCGACTTGAGATAAACTTGGAAGATGGTGAAGAGGTGTGCTGCTGAAACTTGGACTGCAGCTTAGTTCTGCTGATTGCAAGAGAATCTTAATCTGCGAAGCTGGAAGAAGCCCGAGGCTGGTAGGTGTAGTTATGCGTAGAAGATCTGACGTCTGCGTATGTTTTGTATAGTAAATTTGTAGAATCGTAGGCGTGTTGTGTGTACGTGATCGCGACAATTCGTAGGCAGTCTGTTGGCCAGCAAGCAGCTGACGAAAGCCTGGTCAAGAGGGAGAGGCTGTGCCGGTCAGATAGATAATGCAGAAGGATTGTGTAGGACAAAAGCCGCGAATGTAAGGCGCTCACGAAGCAAGGCAAATTAGAACAAAAGTTTAAGAGCTGTAGCACAAGGAAAAGAAGGAGAGAGCATCATGACGCAGTCACGGCAAAGACGGATGATTATGGGGTGGAGTCGTGAAAAGGGAGAGCTGTGGGAAGACAGGATGTTGACGCTCCACAACCGGCGAATCAGAGGCCGCTGGTCGACAGCCTATCGATCGCTGTTGGCACAAAGAGCAGGACTCGGGGGGGCTGTTACTCAGTGCGCGTATGAATTAACATCTGGCGCATCGAACAGAACCACCCAGGAAAAGGCGTTTAGTGAGGAGATGTGCTGATGGAGATGAGTTTCTGGATGCGCGATCGAGCAACGAGCACCAGTTGATTTCGGCTGTTTCGAGTTGGCTGCGGTGCCAAAGTATTTTTAGGGGCGCGGCAGTTTCAGCTTTTAAGCTTTGGCCCCTGCAAATGGAGGGAACGGACGGAGCGTAATTTAAGAAAAAGATGGTCCTGCAATGAAGTGGAAGCTATTGATTATTCCAGAAGCGAAAAGGGTAAATGATCTTATGAATAGGAGTGAGAGAAGACTGGAAAGGATGGAAATAATGCACCAGCGAGAAGTAACTTCAAGTTATGTCATCGAGGCAGTTGACTTGCTTTTGGACACTAGTCTGACAGATAACGGTCACAAATGGTAGAGCATTGCACATTGGATACTGTAGTAAGCTGCACAACGACATTCGGGGTCCGAATTCTCTTTTATCTCATCCTATTATATATATTTCTTTTCTACTTCATCATGGTCAAAGCAGTCTCATAAAAGTAACCTATTGGGCTCATCTGCTGGTGTATCGAGACGTGGCTTTCAGCTTCCCCCTGCAGGCGATCTAGATGCTAGATGCGCCCAGGGATGTCAAAAATGTCACAGTGAAAAGAAGAAAGTCCCTGCATGGATGGGCATTGGGTGCCTCCTAAACCAGGCATCACTTCCCCTCCCCCCAATCTCCCATCAACGATTCAGGATCCGCGACTGTTTGCCGAGGCCGAGGCTTGAGATGGCAATTGACCAGTCATGAACCCTATAATTTCGACATATATAGGAGGGGTACCGGGCCATGAATTTCTACCGACGCTGGCGGGAGAGTAGAAAACGTGTGGAAGGATAAATGTCATTCTCCCGCCAGGATAGATAGAACGCGTTGTGTGCGTCTCTTTCTCTTTTGATCCCGTTTTACATCGAGACCTGGCGCAATGGGAGAAGTTGGAGAGCCTGGCATCGTCTTCGCTCCCGTCGACCCCGAATCGCAAGCCTTCTTGACCACCATCCCCTGGTGCAAGTCGTACTATGACGACCCAACCCTCAAGTCCTTCACACTTACCATGCGCGACAAGCACCATAATATAAACGGCGCACATACGTTGATGACCAAAACCCTCGCAGTCCCAGATGCAATTGCCCACCGGCAAGGTTTCTATCGTCCGGCGCAACCAGGCTCCGGTAATCGATGGGGAGATATGTTCCATCTGGTTTCACTGGGCTCGGGACTAAATGGCCATCCCGATAAGGCCCATGGCGGCGTGTTGTCGTGTATCCTCGACGAGGTTATTGGCATGGTCACCTTGGATGCGCGCGACAGGAGCAAGATTATCTACACCCTGTACCTCAAGGTCGAGTACAAGAAGGCCGTCTCCACGCCTACTGTGGTGCTTTGTCACGCCTGGCTGGATAAGAAGACAGAGGGGAAGAAGATTTTCGGCCATGCCACGATTGAGGATGGCGAAGGCACGGTGTTTACCACTGGAGAAGCGCTGTTCATACAGAAGGATCAGCCTGGGAGCGAGGCCAAATTATGATGATGACGGTGATGAGGATGGTGATTGACCAGTAAGCTGCTATACAGAGAATTCACCTTTATATGGCCCACTCGGAAACAGTTTCGGTAGTGATGCTACCAAAACTGTGGAGGTTATAGATCGTGCCAACAACGAGCATTGAAGATACATTGGATTGGACGGACTACATTCCAAGGCTGGAGGAGCATTTACATTAGAAAGTACAATTTTTTGGGATATTTAGATGTTTAGATGGATATTAGATTTGAGCGGGTTGTAACTGCAACTGCAGCAGCTTAAGATAGAATATAAATTATATACTCTGAAATTCATCATCCAATTGGAGTTTCCGGAGTAGTTACAAAAGTCGTCATCGATTACGGAGCGCCTATCGGCAATTGGGCGGAGTATCCCGCAGACGGGACCCGGTAAGCTTCGAAGCTTCCACGACCCCCGAAATTCATCCATGCCAAACCTCCAACATCCATCACTTCACTTCCACCTCAATACGGAACCTTCTTCTCCGGTACAGCAGCGACAAGACTCTGCAACAGTATACATTGTAACCTCGTCGCAGATTAAAAAGGGCTGCACTAGATTAACATCCATATTGAGCTACAACCGATCTCCCCAATCGCTACTACCCCAGCCCCACCAGAAAGTCTTCCCAACGAAGGTTGTATAGCATAATCCTCCCCGATGGACTACGTCGAGAACAGAATGAATCAAGGCAAGTCTTCACAGCGCACCATCTCCTTATAGCCCAACTCCTCCCCCCCGAACCATTTCAATGGAAAGAGAAAAAAAANGGCTAACTTGAATCTCATTCCAGAAGCCGCCAAACCAACGCCGGGCCCAGAGGTGTAAGTCCACACGGCATCTACTCAACCCATAAGAGAAAAAAACTAACAAACCCCCCCCTTCCTTTCCCCAGCCAAACAATCGCAACCCCAATAAACCTAATCCTCGCCTCTCTCCTCATCTACATCTTCTACCGCACCTTCCTCCGCCCCACCAAACCCGTTTCCCTCCCCACACCAGCAGCCCCAATAGTCTTCCAAACATTCACGCCCCCGACCCTCCTCCCCTACAACGGCACCAACGGCAGCCCCGTATACCTCGCCGTCCGCGGCTGCGTCTTCGACGTGAGTCCCGGAAGGAACTTCTACGGCCCCGGCGGACCGTATGAGAACTTTGCCGGACGGGATGCGAGTCGTGGGTTGGCGTGCGGGAGCTTTGACGAGTCGATGTTGACGAAGGATTTGGAGGGGCCGCTGGATACATTGAGCGATCTTGGACCGGATGAGTTTGAGGCGTTGAGAGGGTGGGAGGAGAGGTTTGAGGAGAAGTATTTGGTTGTTGGGAAGTTGGTTGCTGTTGGGGACGAGGGGAAGGAGAAGGAGGAGAAATGAGGAGGATTGGATGATCAGAAAAGTTAGATGTGAGTGAGTGACTGGCTGGCTGGCTGGCTAGCTGGCTTGATTTGCTTGGCTGGGTCTATAGTACGTACGATATGAGATTTCTAATTGAGTATTTCTGATGACAAGTGAGATCGTTTATATACTGTGTTATACATATATAATTATATATACGCGTGATGAGAGAATCGGTTAATGGAATTTGGATTTCAGTGTCGCGGTATAATTTGACATAAAAAAANGAGATATATAGATATCTGTATGTATGTGTGGGGTAAAAAGCACCCCTCGAACACAAAGGTCCTTTCTCTCCTAATCCTCCGATAACTATTTGCTGGTCACCGTAGCTGTGCAAAGCCATATGATAACAAAGAGAACAAAAATGACAAAAATTAACAATAAAAAANCATCCATGGCACCATCAGCGCATGAGATAAAAACAAAAACCAGCAGGCTCTGTGGATTTTACCAAAAACACCCTAACTCCAAATCATGCAGCGCTATACAAAAAGGAAAAAGGAATCACATCACATCACATCTGCTCTTACAAGAACCAAAGACCAGAAACAAAAACATAGTACAAACAGAGACTCTTTGAGAAATGCTCAGGCGTTCCCTACAAGCTTCTTACTAGCCCTTGAGATGATCCCGGCAACCTTCTTGATCTGTGCATCGACCAGCTTCCAGTCACTAGCATCGACCGCATCACGGATACCAGGAAAGAACGCTTCGTCATAACCAGACCAGAGTTGAGGTCCGAAGACGACGTGCTTGAATTGTGTACGATTAACGAGCTAGTATCATATTAGTAAAGATGGGTAAAGAAGAACTTGAAAATAAAATAAAATAACAGGAACCAAGGGGGAGAAGGAACAAGAAACTTACACCACCACCTTGTTCCAAATCCAACAAATGCGTCTCGAAATTAGCCATGCGGTTGTTATGGCTCTGTCTATGAGACGCGGTCGGTGAGCTCTCAAAGCCACCAGCTGCCAGAACAATAGAATCCCACTCCAACTCCCACTGTTCAAAGATCTCCGCATCATGATGGAACTGCAGGACTGCGTCTCGCAGTGGGCCGATATCAACCGGTTTTACCTTCTGGGCTTTCGTCTTTTGCTTCATCCAGACATCAAGATCTATGACCCAGTTCGTGAGAGATCCGGAATAGGCTTTCATGTCGAATGGAAGGACTAGACGGTCGGCGAACTCGAGGATGAGTAGTGCCCAGATCTGTGCCATGAGCTTGTGGTACTCGAAATCTGGGTCTCCGACTGTGGCCATCCATTCGTAGTTGTCGTAGGCTGAATGGTATGGGAATGCACCACCTCCAAATCCAAAGTCGAGACTAGAAGTGCCTGCCATGTCCTGGAAGGCAACATAGTCGCTGCCAGCTCCAAGGCCTTCCAATTGGCCATGTCGGCTATCCCATAGTCCTCTCAACGTGCTGTTCTTCTTCTCATCTGATACTCGATCCAGGACTCTTAAAAGTGACTTCTTGAAAACAGGACTTCCACTTGCTCGGAACTCCGAGCCAGCTACACCGACATCCACATTCAGATAAACGTAGGCATCGGCTCGAAGCTTATCTATATGATCCTCCACATACTCAGTCGAGCCAACGAGATTGTACTCTTCCGCATCCCACGAAGCAAACTCGATCGTTCGAAGAGGTCGCCAGCCACGAGCTAAGAGATCACCAAAGATATGAACGACTTCGAGCATAACTGCCGTGCCAGATCCGGGATCTGTAGCACCAAAGACCCAAGCATCACGATGGTTTCCTACAATGACAGACTTCTCGCCTTGTTCAATGCCAATAATCTTGCCCATGACATTCCATATCGGTTGTTCTTGAGCCTCATCTTGATCGTTGACCAGATGCACATGAGGTGATGAGGAGTTTCCAGTCCAGTATTCTACGTCAGGGATACCACCCTTCCATTCTTCAGGAACATGATCACCGAATCCCTTGATTGCTTTTAGGAGACCCTGAGCATCCCCCCAGGATAAAGGTAAACTAGGTATATTGACCAGACCCTGGCTCTCTTCAGGAGATAATCGTTTGGCCCCTTTCTTACTCGCCCATCCCGGGGTAAGAACGTCACCAACAACCCAACTCATTAAGCTTACGGCTCCCCGCTGAACCCCATCCTGCGGCATAGTCCTGCCCTTGGGAGCAGGTTCGCCAACGACAAATCCATCATCCGCCGGATCACTATATATTATGCAGCCAGCGAATCCTGCTAACTCTGCAGCCTTTACCTTCAGAGCCCTGTCTCCCTCAGTACCGTAGTATTTCACTAATGCAATTGCTCCTTTGGTATCAATGCCGTTATCCTGCAACCACTTGAAGTCATCTCTCGATCCGTAGTTTGCGTATATCAAAGGCCCGGTTACATCACCGGTCTTGGAATGTCCATGGAAAACGGGAATTTGCTGACGTGGTGGATCCTTATACAATATCGGTTCCTCAATCGCAGCGCTCCACACGACACTCTTATCCTGACCCAGAATATCGACTTTCCGCCCCCCCTCCTTTGGATAATTCAAATACACTCCATATTCGTCCATGCGCACCTCATCCAAACCCGAAGATTCAAATACGCCGGCGACATATTCCGCCGAGACAAAATCTCCCTCTGTTCCAGCCATGTGGTCCGTCATCGTAATCTGCTGTAATCGCCTCGCAATCCGCCTTCCGTCCGCCATATTCTGAACGTGAACTCTGACGCTCTCGGGATCAAACATCTGCCCGCCCATTCTCTGCGCAGCGTTCGAAAAAATGTCGCTCATAAATAAGATGTAGACCACTCCCATCACCAAAAATACCGCAAATATCCTACCAAGGATTATACAGAAGCCCGCATCCAGTACCGGCCACTTGAATTTGATCTTAGGGAATTTCAGCCTGAATGGGAGATTGAATCGCGACAGCGATTGCGAGAGACTTGATATGCGCTTCCCCCATAATGATCTTGGCCCTGCTGGTTCCTCAATCTCCAATTCCTCCATCTCCCGACGGACCTCCTCATCCTCAGACCCCGTACTCTGTCGCCGTTCATCATGCCCATCTAAAAGACCATCTTGTTCAATGCTCGCTCGCGTAGAGGTGTTCTCATCTGTCGGAGGAGGACGATAACCCTGCCGTCGTGTAGGAACAGGCATTCGGCCCTCGGGGTTGAACCCCAGAAGGCCCTCTCTTTCCTCAGGCTGGCTGGACTCATTGTTGGAACCCGATCTTGATGCGCTAGGTGTCGGCGTGCGAGATGATTCCCCAACAGCTTCTTCGTAAGTTGGTATGCCCGGAGGATCATACCTGTGCTTCTCGTCGCTCATGATGGCTGCTGCTGATGAAGCCTATTAATAGGCCTGGGGTACTCGGGGGGATCTGGGCGGGCCCTGCCGCAGATATACACGGAGGATTGCAACCTCTGCTTTCTTCGGTATCAGCTTTCTATAGCGGCTGTCATCGGGGCCGCATGTCATTCCTAGGGTGGAGGTAGAGCTTGGAGATATTGCGTAATCTTGTGGTTGATGTTGAGTTGAGTTTAATGGATGCGCTGTATGATTCGCGTCTCGGTTCGCCGGCGAAGGCTGTACCCAAGTTCATAAGCTGATAAAGCGGCGTTAGTGGGCAGAATCAGGGGTTGGGGCCTATCAAATTCTGGACGTCAACCTGACACAAATAATGAAGCATGAGACAAGTTACGGAATTGGGTGTGTCGGAATTTCATCTAGACGAATTTTTTTACACACACACATATATATATCACACTAAATTTACTTGAGCTCCACTAGATAGGACGTTGTATATGAATTATCATTTATGAGAAGGATACATAGAGCTCCAAATGGACTACCCTATCTGCACCGGCTGTAAGAAATTCAGCATACCCAAGCTCTTGTTTGAGTTCTGCTTGCCAATAAAAGAATATTTACCTCAGACCTGAGTCATTAGGTTTAGGCTCCATATCAATTAATCGTTGTACTGTACAGTAAATGAGGACAAAGCCCTCCTTACCCAGCTCTCACCCACAGTTCCGTTATTGACTAACGTCACTTTGCCGCTGAAGTGACCACACCTTCATACTCTCTCGATATTATATACTCTAAAGTACGTTGGAAATGGCGTTTTGGCATATCAATCGCAGCAGTTTCTTGGTTGGTCTGGAGGTTTGAGTGAATCAACTCGATGAGGCCGTTCAGATATTTAATAGTGACCTATTTCAAAGCTTAGTATTGTTTTTTTCTAGCAACTCAATATCACTTACGGCTTCATTCTGCTGGTCAAAGTAGTAGACATATCGATTTAGAATCTCGACAAAAAGCTCGACAGACACTGCAGTATCCATACAAGCATCTGCCACACGAAGAGCTCGTTGTAAACACTCGAGCACACGCTTGCCATCGCGGTAGAGCTAGAGCCATTAGCCGCCAGCACAAATAGCAGTAATCACGACACTTACCCCCTTTTCATCCTCCTCGCCCTTTGCAACAATTGGAACGGCCCACCATAAGTGACTGGCTAGGTATACTGCTCTACACTGATCTGGCTTCTTCAACAGCTTACTGCCATGAAGAGCACACTTCGTAATTAAAGTATCATAATTTTCTTTGCCGAAGTTTCTGGTCTCATGTAACGCAGCAGCAATGACACAAACCGCCTGAAACTGTGCTCTTGAGTCACTGATAGCTTCTTCATAAATAGTAAAGGCTTGTGCAAAGAATTCGTAGCTGATTTCTTCGGATCCAGTTTGGTCAGCAATTTGACCACAGGCAATGAAGAGTCTCAAAATGAGTTCAGCTGAGCCTTGGACACGAGCGTAAAGTGTAGAAAGAGTGGAGTGCAAGAATTTATAAAGAGCAGATAATTGAGTCTCCCAGTTGTCATCAAAATGCTCTCTTGACTTATATCTTCGCGCAAGTTTCATTCCAGATGTAATGATGGCTGGAGTGGTGAACTTAACTCGTTCGTTGCCTTCTGCATATATTCTCTTCGCCAGTTGTAGTAATTTGAACTGAGTATCGTTATTATCGCTATGGATGAGATGGACTATCCTAGCTAGCCACCCTTGCTCCTCGATCGTCTCATCTGTTTCCATTCCTCTCCGTTGCTGTACGCCAGGATAACCAGCAGGCTGTTGAGTTCCCTCTTTGATGAGGACCTTTAAAATCTCAAGCACACCTTCAAGTTTAGCTGTTGTCGATATTTCAGTTTGATTCCTCATGAGGCTCTTTGATACCTCCCCTGCAACCGCTCTTCTTGTAGGGTATGTCTGTGAGTGGAGGAGGGGAATGTATGTTGGAAGAGCAAGAGCGGTAAATAATGATACGTAGGATTTCGTAGGAGCCAAGAGCAGGTTGAGAATATTGTTTTGAGTTTCCGCATGATGCAAGTCTGCACTATTAGCATGCTGTTTGACTTTAGAACTCGCATATTCCAGGACTTGATCGACATAGTCTAGTCGTTCTGGGTAGACATTCAGGGCGAGGTTTGCTAATGAGACCAACAACGCCGTGGTATCTTGTATGGGAAGGTGTTGGGCGTTAACTAGGTTCATTACTTGCTCGAAGAAAATCTCGTATAGTCTGATATTCTCTGGAATACCCCTCTTCTTCTTGCTCGAAGCTTCGGTCTCTCCTTCGGTGCCATTGGTAGCTTCCGGCTCACTTTCTGGCTTAGGTGCCTCCTCCTTTGGAGGTTCTGCTTCTGGTTCGGGGGCTTTTGGTGACTCCTCCGTTGACCCATTAGCTTCCGGCTCCACATGGTCACCGTTTGATGTTTCTGGAGCGGGCTCTTCAGCCTTCTTTTCTTCAGCCAGCATCAGTTTATCCATTAATTTCGCAACAGCCTCCTCCTCCATCTTTTCACGATCCTCGGCAGGTTCGGCTTCTGATTCTCGGGCCGCATAGTCAGAAAGCCTGTTCATCATAGCTATTACGATAATTTTGACATTGACGTGCGGGTTTAACCGGGAGACAGCAGCAAGAAACTGATCAAGGGTATGGAGATGGTATTCATCCGGAAACACCTGGGTAATGACTTCTAGGAGATATTCCTGAGCTAAAACGTCACGGCATTGTACAACTTGTTCCAGGAGTGGTTGTAATATAACGTTCTTGTATGTCTCTAGGTCCACCAATTGGCTCAGGCGAACAAGGTTATTCCCAACAAGTAGCTGAAGCTGTTTCCGTTCTTCTGTCCTCTGTTCTCTTTCGCGTGAATGACCCTGATGTTGTAGCCGCACCCAGAGCTTGTTCATTTCAACGAAATTGGTTAACGTAAAGCTGATCGAGTCTTGAAGGTTTCCTTCTGGACCGTCCCCATTGCCAGTAGGTAAGAAGTCCCGAGCTTGCCCTGATAGATAATATCGTAGGAATAGACCCCGAACCGGATGCTGAACACCTCGGCTCATCTCCATCATATCCTTCATGATCTCCTTGACCGGCGCATCCTCTATAGACATATATACCGTTCCAACTGTTATCATGAGGTATAATCGTGGAACAATGTTACCTGCATATTGGACAAGCTCGTATAAATCGGCGAGGTGATTGACAGGATGAGAATCTTTGAGGTAGACGGATAAGTGCCGGAGGGCATCAAATACAGCCATATAGAGCTCATAGTATTGCTTGGGGCTCAGGCTACTCGTTCGAAGCTCAGAGACAAGGGTAGAGCTAGATGTTTATGTCACCAGTCAACACGAGATCAACCCCTCAAATAGTTCCAATTTGCGCACGAACAAGGATGATGCCAATGTTATTTCTTAGAGCTTCTTACCTGCATTTCAAAGCATCCATGAGCTTTCCTGGCGTTTCAAGGCATTTGCGCATCAACTGCGTCTGCTGCCTTACTACAGCCAGAGCGTCTTCCAAGAGTCGCGCTTGATCCTCAACTGCAGGAGCAGTTGCCATCTTGAACTCTGAGCGCGAGTGCGTGCACAACGACGTAGGATGATCAAGCAACTGTCATTGATAAGGCGGGCAGCGGATCCCAATGTTTAGAAATTCGGGGTATCTTAGTCAATGGGAGCGACGTCTTGGAGAAGTCCGTCGTAGCTTCGCTAAGCCGGCTTCAGGAGGGATACCAGTAAGTTAAGGCTACCACATTTGGCCAAGGCACATCGCTCCACGTGCGGATATTTTCCTCGAGCATTTCTGCATATACGAACATCAAAAAGTCTCCTTCCTGTCTGGGTAGATCTCGGGTTAATATTATCACAGGTATCTCTTCAAATGACCAACAATCTAAATATTTTCAAGGAAATATCAATGCAACATCTCTATTAGTTTTCACCGGGTGTTCTTTTTAATCGGAATCTCAAGTGAAGAATGCATAATTATTGAGCGAGTCCGCTAAGTAGAGCAATTTTTTACATGTACTGCCTCATAGTACCGGACTTCACTCTAGGAGGTGTCAGGTATTTATCAATGACTTTGTACTGTTGGATGCCACCACTAAAAAACAACTCATCCCGGAAAGACCTTACATAGTACGTATATGCTGCTGAAGATATTCGCGAAAAACATTACAATTACTGGCGGGAATTCTTTTCCCTCGATCACCCCTTTTCAAGTCTGCTGCTTGCTCTATAAAACGCTTAGTCTCATAAGATGATGACGATGTATTCACTCTCTTAATCTTTCCCATACGGCTCTAGAGTGCGATGATATCTTCGTTTTGCTCCCCTTGTTTGGCCTTGTAAGCTTGATGGTATACCTAATAGAGAAGAGAGCTCTAAAGATTCAAAAATGCATTTGGCAACTCTAGTTGATTTCCATATCAATATTTTAAGCCCTAGTAAATAGTGACAGGAAGTTGAATTAAATATCATTGTGTCATTAGTACATGTATATCTATCTACGTGTCTATCTATCTACATATGTATATAAATTAACCGCGTATTCTCATAAGGTCGACCATATTAACTCCAATATTATATGCCGCGCTTTTCCAGCTCTTGGTGCGCTATTAATATACCTAGATTCCTACCAAGGAAAACCCAATAAAAGGGTCTGTACATTCATGTTATCCCTCATCCTTCGTCACTCATCGTTCTCTTGAAGTTCGTAGGCAATTTCTAATAAAATTTCGAAGATCGTGAACCCCCTTAAGACTGTTTCTGCGACAATCGGAAGGCATTGGTAATGGCCTCCTTTATTAAACAGCCGAGGTCTCTCTTTTTAGAAAGAGGGCTTGCAGCCTGAGCAGAATTATCGATCGGGATGCTATTCACTGCAGCATCTCCCGCAAGAGTTGTTGGCATGCTTCTAAACGTTGAAGCTGCCTGACTTGTTGCTCCGGGACTTGTGAAAGTTGCGGTGGTATTTGACCAATGAGTGTATGACGTATGCCATTGGCCATTATCAAACGATTGGGTAGTCGTTGAAAACGTGCTAACTGGTGCTGTAGAAATACTAGTCGTCTGAGATGTTGAAGAGGTTAGGGTTGAAGTATAGGAAGTTGAGATAACAGGGGTAGTGGAACTGAAGCTTGAACTAGGCGTAGTAGGAGATGTGGTTGCTGTGGTTGAAGGCAAAACGATAGAAGAAGTAGTTGAGGTAGATGGTACAGCCGAGACCACGGAGACTTTGGTGACAGTAACAGGAGGAATTTTGACATCCACGATAGAGTAGCTTGTAACAGTAGTTGTATCTTTAATAGTTTGAACAGATACAATGACATCCGTCGTTCCAGGGAGTGTTGATACATCAACCTCTACCACTGTGGTTGTTATTGGCACAGCTGGTTTGGTGATAGTTTGGAAGATAGTTGTTGGAACTTGAGATTCGCTGGACGTAGGAGCTGATCCACCATCGACAGCCACCACAGAGTAGGTCGCTCTTCGCTGCAGTTGGTCTGCATGAGCATTATCCTCAGCCTTGAAAGGTAATGCCCAACCCAGAGCCAAGAATAAAGGTAAGAAAACGAGTGATCTTTCTGCTGTACATAACTGCATGTTGTTTGTTATGATGCACAATGAGTTGGCTTCAGATTGATCGTTGCCTGAAATGATTGCGAAGAATGCACAACTGAGAAAACAACACCACTGAAGAAGCAAGAAGAAGAGAGAAAGAGAGAATACGAGGCGCCAAAATATAAGCAGCCATCCGGGGGCATTCCTTTTGTGAGAGGTTGGGAAATTTTCGACGAAGGTTGGCTGATGTTTCTCAAAACTCAGGAGGCTGGGAGACATCGCGACAACATAACTCACGAAATTTCCCCATTACTTTCAGCGCACAGAAGTGCAAATTTTATTTAAATTATAGAGAATACTTAACTGGTATAACTGCAGGAAAATTTAAGTTTTTAATAATATACGTGTCGCACAACCAAAAACAAAAGGATATTTTGCGAGGGTGTACGTAGGGATGTGGACACAGAGACCATAGTTACAGTACCAGTAACGTATTGCAGTCCCCCTGTACACGATCTAAGCGCGCTGCAGCCTTCCGACAGATTAGCCGAATCAGTGGCTGGGGAACTCGCAATTGTCCACCCGGTTCCCCTCTCGAAAGCTTCTTTCTGGCATCGCATGAGGACTCATGTACTCTATCTTTATCTCCTAAGCTGATCATAGGCACGTTTAAGAAAGACGTTGAGTCTAGCTCTGATATTCTTCTAATCGTGCCTTACAATGCGTGATAGGGCTGAAGCTGTGTTACATCACGTAAAATACCACTTTGCACGCTTGCTGTTGCCTAATACCCCTCTACTCCTGTGAACTCCGGGTGAAGAAAATGCCTTAAATCCTACTTCCTCCCTCAATTATTCTTTAACTCTCTCTGTCAGTTTAAGTATCGATGAAAAAGGAAAATTCGGCTTCAACCTTAAAGTATGACGGAGATCTACACTGATGAAACCCCAGCACCGATTAAAAATGCCACAGTAAGTGGCGCAGTTGCAAATGGTTTCTCATATTGCGTGTGGCCAAATCAGAAATAGGGACTCCATCTTATCACCGAATCGACACCTAATGGGAAAAAGGTGCAAATTTTGCTAGAAGAACTTAAGGATGTCTATGGCACTGAGTGGACGACCAGCCTAATCGACCTCGAAACGGACGAGCAGAAGGAAGATTGGTTCCTACGTATCAATCCCAATGGTAAGGTTGAACCCCCCAGCACTGGTCGCTGGGTGCTGAATGAATCGCTGGTCCTCAGGACGGATTCCTGTCCTGATAGACAACACACAAACGCCACCTTTTGCCGTCATGGAATCATCGGCAGAGCTTCTATACCTCTTAGATGCGGTTGACAAAGGCAATGTATTTGGATTTGACAATAGGCGTGAGCAGAGTGAGGCGGTACAATGGCTTTTTTTNCTGGCAGGCATCTGGCCAGCCAAATCAAGGACAGAACAATCACTTCAGCAAGTCGGCACCGGCAAAAATCCCCTGTAAGTTGTGCAATTCCAACTTTTGTCTCATGTGGAGAAGCTTGGAAAGGAAATGGAGAAACTGAAACAAGAAACCACCTTACTAGATGCTATCTCACGGTTCAGAACAGAAACTCTGCGTATCTACAATGTGCTTGAACTCCGCCTTTCAGGGCGTTATACTGGAATACCACGAGAATATCTTGCGGGTGCAGGAAAAGGCAAATACAGCATTGCCGATATTGGAACGTGGCCATGGGTTCGATCATGGAGGAATGCGCAATTCACGGACGAGGAGATGGCGCGGTTTCCATTTTTGCTGGAGTGGATTGCTCGCATTGCTGCACGCCCGGCGGTCCAGAGAGGTATCTCGGACGTTTATGATAGTGACGAGAATCCTGATCTGCGGGTGTCGACTAAGAGATCTGGTGTAGAGGCTGAACGAGGAAATAACTAGATTAGATATATTCATGAACTACAGTACAGTGAGATATTTCTGAGTTTCTCTTGGCGCTCTTACAGTAGAACTCTAGCGTTGATGGTAGCGTTTTAAGACTCCCCTGCTAGCGCGGTGAATTTTGACCACTTATCCATAGGGCTGAATCTGTGTTACAGTACCGGGACATCACGTTGAATACTGTACAGTACTATTACAGTACCGTAGTTAGCACACCGTCTCTACTTTGCTTTGTTGTCTTTATCAACCACGAGAGCCCCTATTCATGCATCAATCAATCCGTCACTGCTATCGCCTTGCTTGGGCCACCTCGGCCCACTTGAAGTTACCGGCTCAAGACGTTCTCTCACCGCTGACCGCCTGACCACTTCCGACAAACTTGAGTCCACTTCACTTTGCATAGAAGACACTTTCCTGGATGCTCCATTGGCAGCCATTATTGGGAAGACACTTGTCCTGTTGTGTTGCACTCTGTGTGGGATGGGAGCTTGCGTTCTGCATAAAGACTGATACAACCTACGGACCGGATTCAGCTGGTGCCAGAGCAGCTGTGGCGTCCTATGGCAGCAGCAATGGCACATGAATACAAGAGTTGTCTTGGTGTGCTCAACGTTGCTCTGGGTTGTACAAAGGCCATCTAGTCATTTTCCATTTCCGAATATCCATCATTCTCTTGCGGTGTAGCTGAAGACAACTGAAGGACACCTACGTAAAACTTTCATCACGGGATAGAAGGCTGATATGGACCGCGCCACTCGTCTCATCAGCTACAATTACGGTCAGAGACATTTTCAATTCTTAAAGCGAGCTGAATGGGATAGTTAAGCTCAGCTTGAGATTCTTATAAATCTCATTGTTTGTTCAATTTCTTCTTATTACTTCAATTTCCAGATTATTCGCAATCAGTCGTCAGTCGGGTGCATACGGAGATAAATATCACTAATCATCATTGGCACTACTAGGGGCAATTATTCCAAATCTCATGTCAGATTACTGTGTACGCACCAAGTTCTTAGGGCGTTGTTTCATTGTTTGTCTCCTAATCCTTGCAAAGACCGTTAGTGCGCGCTCTCGCAATGGAAGGTTTGTTGGGTTCCCATGCGACGGTATCCACAAGGGTGTTGTCGCTTAACATTTTTCTTGAATGGAAGACCGTTGGACGATGTAAAAGCAATTGCCCGAGAATAGAGGTGGATATCTTATATCCTTTGCCCCTCTCCCCTTCTGATTCTTTCACTTCCACAACTCCCTCCACCCCAAGTTGTGCTGCTGGCAGTCTCACACCACTCGATACCTCAGCAGATCACGTGAACGCGAAAGGGGATATGATGGCTGAGTCAGCAAGTGACGATGAGTCCTCTGAAGCTTCTTGCATGATATCAAAGCGGACTAGATTATTAGATCTTCCTCTAGAACTGCGTCTGAGAATATACGGCTATCTTCTTCCCGCTCGAACACACAAAATTGTGACCCAGATCCCCCATAACGGTTTCTTTTATAATACCGGCATGATCCCCGAACATTCAGCAACATCTTTCTATCCCTTCGGTCGATGTGGCCCTAAAGAGCGACTGACAACCTACAAAGTCCTGACTACGAATTTTCGCCCGGATTTCCCAGAGCCGAGTATCTATCCCTCAATTCTTCAAACGTGTAAGCAAATTAGGCAGGAAGCGGAGCCAATCCTTTATGGCGCGAAGCAGACTGTGTTCGATTTTGGGCCACATCTGGAAGCTTCACAAGCCTTTTTTCGTGACCGATCTTCTCTCGCAAGGCAGTATGTGAAGAATATCAAGATAGCTCGCGAGATCCCTTGTTTAGACCAGACCGAGAGTCTGGTTGCAGCAGAAACAGATCCTCTTTGGGTAACATTTTGCAACTACCTCATATCAGATCTCCCGAATCTACGCACAATCGATCTCACTTTATGGTCTTCGAGCGGCTCAAGACCTCCGTTTCCGCTGGGGACTCCCTTAACAATCTCAGGAATTGCTACCACTTTTGGATATGGGGAAAGCGAGGATGAAGTAGCATCTGCAATATTAATGATTCGGCAATGGAAGGAATGGGACTGGACAGAGAATCTTTTCAACTCAACAGCACTTGTCAAGACCAAGGTCACGTGGTGGCAGTTCAATTCTTTGGGAGAGAATCACTTTGATTCATGGCTTGCAAAACGCATGGCTATTGATTCGGCTGTGAAAGATAAAATGGTTAGGAATGGAGTTTTAACGGAATGTTCGGCTATTCTTTAGAAGGGTGTCATGTGAAGAAGGTAATTGCATAGGGCTCTGCGGTTATTGCACTTCTAGAGTCTAGGATTGCTGCCTGATATTCATTCACGGCGTTTGTTAGGAAGATATCTGAGACGTGGAACACGTCTGGACTTGAATGTCTGTGGGAAGGCAAATATAAAGGGAGTCTAGGGGATAAAATTATAGATCTGTGCATACTAGGCGTAGGATTTCCTGTTTTAGGTTCTAGTGGTTCATATGTCATTTTCTCTAAGGCGTATTGGAGTTTAATAATTAGAGGATAGCTGTTAAGCAGAACAATATACCCAAAGCGAACTCATTCAACTTCTCTTTTCTGTATCTCTATTCGATCAAAGATGGCGTTAAATTCCCAAAAAANCTTCCGATATCATGAATCCATCCGCGCTTATATTTGAAAAGTCTTGTTTACAAATCTTGCCTAGTAGTTAGAACTAGTTTACAGGTTCAGTGTTTGGATATCTTGTGTAGTTCTCCCTAAAATGCATATACCACATCTGAACGAGTTCAGCATTATCCTCGAGATGAAGTGGTTTTTCATGCAGAGGGGTAATCTTTCCTCTAGGAAGTACCCTACTATAAAACATTGTATGTTTCCCAATACCAACAACACCGAAGAGGGTGGTGCCCGGTCTATTTCTTGATTGACTCATATGATTATCGAGTAGATTATTCACAACTCGGTCGAAAGGCTTCGTGTCCCAAGGATGGCTATCAAGGTAGTTATCCTGCCGCTTGAGTTCAACTTTTACGACGTCGATGTTGGTGTCACCAGTCGTGGATTGAATGACCTTCATCACTTGGTTGTCAGGCTCTGTTCCTCCATCTCTTTTTCTTAAATATATTATCCAGTCATCAGAGGCAGGGAAGAAAATTCGCAGCAAATTGTCATAAAACGCTTGGACTACATCCTCTAATGACCCAGGTTGGATATGAGACAGAAGGAGTTTGATAGTACAGTACTCAGTATATAGGCGATCCATAGTGAATAAACTTTATGTTGATTTTCCGGATATTGAGACTTTATTCAGAAGCTGCAATGGGTATCTGATATATATATGAAGGAAGTTACACCACCACGTATGAAATATTGCGATTCACCTTTATATAACATCTTTCGTCTTAGTATCCTTCTCTTTTACATTCTGTCTGCCTATCTAGGTTGATATTATTCTATTCGGCGCAGCAGGAACATATTCTGTGGATCGGGCGATGTTACTTTTTGACTCGCTCGGCACCTTACGAGATCAAAGTCTTTGGATTCTGGGGGGAGTATGGTCGCAAGGCTGAAACTTAAAGAAATTGACAGAAGGGCACCACAATGGAGTGGAGCCTGCGGCTTAATTTGACTCAACACGGGGAAACTCACCAGGTCCAGACACAATAAGGATTGACAGATTGAGAGCTCTTTCTTGATTTTGTGGGTGGTGGTGCATGGCCGTTCTTAGTTGGTATGTTCCTTAATTTTTTTTTACCCCTTTTGATGTGTACTACAGTAGAATTCGAAACCACCTTCCCATCAAAACTCTTTGCGATTTAATTCTGGCTCTATTTATAGGTTGGGCTAGTTCTATTAGGGTTAGCCTAATTCAACCAGATAAGCACAACTTAAGCGAATTTTTCCCCGCGAGCGCCTGGTCACATATGTTATTGCCTGGCACAGAGTGACTGAGTGTGGCTGTCAATTGTCAGCAAACAGCCAACGTCGGCATAGAAGTTAAGCACGTGATTAGATACATTTCTTTTAAGAGCAAGTTAGAACTTGAAAGAGGTCAGAAAGGAAGGAGCAGCACTTTAAAGCGTAATTAGTATAGCACCAACTGTAGCTTCATTCACTTTTGCACACATCTAACTACAGTAAACCCCTTAACAAGAGGAGGTGAGGCTACATCTGTACAGCATCTCCTCACTGGATGGGCTAAGTTAACTTAGTCCCGATTCAGAACATTATGTAAGCACAGTTCCTGACATCCTCATGATGTCCAGTGGTCGCCAAGCACGATGCCGCTGTGCCCAAGCAAAAGCCTACCCCGCCTCAATCGCCTTCAGACGCGGCTGTCAATATCGCGGTACCGTTGAGACTTTGTCCTTGCTTTGCCTATGCGCTGACTAACTTCAGTAGATGGAGTATGTATTCTCAGCTAATGGGCGAACTACCTCCTCACTGTCCTCCGCCCTGCTACCTTCTAGCCTGACTGAACCGGCCTTTCCCCGCTCGCTTCCGTCGATCTCGACGCGCAACAATGCGTCTTCTCCTACAAGGCGAGACCGGTGAATTTGGCTTGAGAGAGTTTCCCGATGATAACATCCCTCCTTATGCAATACTTTCGCACACATGGCTCGCAGTTCAAGATGGGGAGGAACCTACTTATGACGACTTGATAAATGGCACGGGTAAAGAAAAGCTTGGTTACAAGAAGATCCAATTCTGTGGAGAACAAGCGAGACGGGATCGCCTTCAATACTTCTGGGTAGACACCTGTTGCATTAACAAGACAAACTACGCTGAGCTCCAGTATGCTCTCAACTCCATGTTCAGCTGGTATCGCAACGCAACTCGATGCTACGTCTATTTATCGGATGTTTCTAGCCTTCCCTTAGGTACCAATGCTGAGTTCCATCCACAGTCGTGGGATTCGGAATTTTGGAAAAGTAGATGGTTCACTAGGGGATGGACGCTCCAAGAGCTTCTTGCCCCTCGCTACGTTGAATTTTTCTCCTGCAAATGCGAGCGACTGGGTGATAAAAGCTTGCTCAAGCAACAAATTCATAAAATAACAGGTATTCCTATCTTAGCGCTCCAAGGGGTCCCTTTATCTCAGTTTACTGTGGATGAGCGATTTTTGTGGATGGAACGCCGTCAGACAACTCTCGAGGTGGATAGAGTGTATTCATTGCTAGGGATTCTTGACGTAAAAGTACCCCTTTTCAAAGATATAGATACACCGACTGCTTTTGAACAGCTCCGAGAGATTATCAATAAGCGAGAAAAGTGCATCAAAGATTTACGCCTTACCGATCCCCGTCATGATAAAAAACGTATTGAGGACACCAAAGGTGGCTTACTAAAAGATTCATACTGCTGGATCCTTGGAAACTCCGAGTTCAAACAATGGCGCAGCATCCAGCAAAACCAACTTTTATGGATCAAGGGCAATCCTGGTAAAGGCAAGACAATGCTGCTCTATGGTATTATCGATGAGCTGGACAAGCCAATAGCCGAGACAGCTCTTCTATCTTACTTCTTCTGCCAGGCTACTGACTCACGAATCAACAATGCTATTGCTGTGCTGTGAGGCCTAATATATATGCTTGCTAATCAGCAGCCATCGCTCATATCGCATATCCAAAAGAAGTACAATCACGCTGGCAAAGCGCTGTTTGAGGATTTGAATGCGTGGGTTGCTTTGTCCGAGATCTTCACAAATATTCTCCAGGACCCGAGTTTAAACACAACCTACTTGGTTATCGATGCACTCGATGAATGCGTAACAGACTTGCCAAAGCTATTAGACTTCATCGTCTAGAAGTTATCCGAATCTCCTCACATCAAGTGGATTATCTCTAGTCGTAACTGGCCCGAAATCGGGGAAAGGCTGGAAATGGCGGCACAGAAGGTGACGCTTCAACTCGAACTAAATTCAAAATCCATCTCTGCGGCTGTCAGTATGTATATCCGGTACAAGATCGGCCATTTAGCCCAGCAGAACAAATACAGGCCGGAGACACAACGAATAGTGTTTAATCATCTATCCTTACATGCGAACGATACTTTTCTATGGGTGGCATTGGTCTGTCAAGATCTTGAGAATGTTAAAGAACGAAACATTCAGAAAAAATTAACTACATATCCTCTCGGCCTTGATCCTCTTTATAAGAATATGCTGAAGAAGACATGGAATTCGGATGACGCGGACTACTGCAAGCGAGTACTTGTTACTACCGCACTCGTATATAAACCGATTACGCTGATGGAATTAACATCACTGATCCAGATGCCCGATATTTCTATTGATGAATTAAAGGAGATCGTTCTTCTTTGCGGATCGTTCCTTACTATTCGCGAAAGTACAAGTACTATCTACTTTGTACATCAGTCTGCAAAAGACTTCTTGTTTAAAGAGGCATTTGATCAAATATTTCCTTCTGGGAAAGAGGTGATCCACTATGATATCTTCTTGAGATCACTCAAAGTCATGTCCAGGACTTTGCGACGAGACATCTATAACCTAAAGCTTCCGGGATTTTCCATCGACCAAATCAAACAACCTGATCCAGATCCACTAGCCGCAGCACAGTACTCCTGCCTTTATTGGGTTGACCACTTGATCGATTGTGATATGAAAGGCAATTCAATCAATGACCTTAAAGACGGTGGCTTGGTACACAACTTCTTAAGGAAGAACTATCTATACTGGCTTGAGGCACTTAGCCTAATAAGAAGCTTGCCGCATTGCATCATTATGATTATGAAGCTTGAGAATCTTAGAGTAAGTTTCACTATGTTATTTATTATATTGCAAGAAAAATGTACTAAGTGAATAAGGCCGTTGAAAGTCCCGATTTATGTGCGTTTATACATGATGCAAAGCGGTTTGTCCTCTATAACCGATTAGTGATTGAACAAACACCTCTTCAGTCATATTGTTCAGCACTTGTCTTTTCTCCAGAGAAGAGCATTGTTCGAGAAACATTTGAAAATTGCATGCCTCCTTGGATACAAAGAAAGCCTAGAGTGCAAGCCCACTGGAGTGCAGCGCTACAGACGCTCGAGGGCCACTCGAGCTCTGTCAGATCAGTGGCCTTCTCGCCGGACGGCAAGCTGGTCGTGTCTGGGTCTAGGGATAGAACAGTGCGACTCTGGGATACTGCAACAGGGATGATGTTACAGACGCTCAAGGGCCATTCGGACTCTGTCAGATCAGTAGCCTTCTCGCCGGACGGCAAGCTGGTCGTGTCTGGGTCATGGGATAGAACAGTACGACTCTGGGATATTGCGACAGGAATAATGTTACAAACGCTTAAGGGCCACTCAGACTCTGTTAGATCAGTGGCCTTCTCGCCAGACAGCAAGCTGGTCGTGTCTGGGTCATGGGATAAAACAGTACAACTCTGGGATACTACGACAGGGATAATGCTACAGACGCTCAAGGGCCACTCAGACTCTGTCGAATCAGTAGCCTTCTCGCCGGACGGCAAGCTGGTCGTGTCTGGGTCATGGGATAGAACAGTACGACTCTGGGATACTGTGACAAGGACGATGTTACAGACGCTCAAAGGCCACTTAGACTCTGTCGAATCAGTGGCTTTCTCACCAGACGGCAATATGCTACCTACTTTACATGTATCTAATTATTGGATAGTGGAGGGTGACCTGAATATTCTCTGGCTGCCTCCCGAATATCGATCTACGTGTAAAGCAGTTTGGGATAAAACTGCCGTTTTAGGACACTCATCAGGGAGACTTTCATTTCTTCAGTTTAGAGAAGGGCCAAAGCTAATATAGAGTTACCCTTGTAGTCTTAATATAATATCTTTTTCTTTTTATCTCTATTTCATAGAGGGTTCAAGGGGAGTGTGTGGCTTTATAGTGGTTGATAATTGCCACTCGGTTTCTATCTTCTAGATTACTCTCTGTGTAATATGACAAGACGATAGCGAGCTTGTACGTTGCAGGTATTAGAGTTGGAAAATTAAAACTCTAGAGTTCAATTTGTTAGGGCACTTTTTATCACTACTAGCATACTGTAAACCACCGATTTCGGTCAATATTAAACCTGTGTCAGCCATATCAGCCACACCAGGCCATATCTCTCAGGCCGCAGCACTGCCTGCATGTGACAAGCTCCCTGCGGGGGAAAATTTCGCTTATATAGTGGCTGAAGTTGGCTAACCGTAATAGTACCAACACAACCTAAAAATAGATCAAAAATTAAACTACAAAGAGTTTTGATGGGAAGGTAGTAGACACAGCTAAGTGTCAGTGCCGGAGATCGAATGAAACGGTCTCTCATATAATTGGTGACTGCTTCATTTTTGGAGCACAAAGGAGGAAATACCTTGGCCAGCCAACTATCTGGAATGTGCCAGCCCTGCTCAGCGACTTTAAGCTGGCAAGGAAAGCAGTTACATTCATAAGGAGCACAGGGCTCCTCAATCAACTTCAGTAGATGCTAGCTAGCACCTCATGTTCACAACTTCCAATACAACCTATAGCTAGTAGACGGGTAGGACATACTACTCAACAGAAAGCAACAAGACAGCCAGGGTGGGGAACCCAGTTCTACAAGTGAGGGAGGGGTAAGAAGCCAGGGCCTGTAAGGATAACACACAAGGAGGGGCAGTGGGTCTCTAGTCGGGGAGAAAACAAGTGTTTTTCTATTTGCTGATTTTAATTTCATTTGTTACTTCAGTTATCATTGTTGGTGGAGAAGGATTAGAGTATGTGCGGGCCTTGAATTGTATATAGACACCTCTACATAGCGCAGATTAGCAGCTAAATAGAGTAAGGATTTAATGAATGATGGGAAGGTGGTTTCGAATTCTACTGTAACTATATATATTCTTTAATTCAAATGCTAACGTTTTCCTAAGTGGAGTGATTTGTCTGCTTAATTGCGATAACGAACGAGACCTTAACCTACTAAATAGCCAGGCTAGCTTTGGCTGGTTTCTGGCGGAGAATTGCGTTCAAGATGCGGCGTTTACTAATTGTGTGTAGGAACGGCTACGTATACACAGTATTACCACAAAACCCCATTGTTTATTCAGGTGTAGGGGGTGCGAAGTAGATTAAGGAAATGAGACAATAGTGACATTCCCCACCTATGCAATTCGCAAAGGCTTTGAACCCTTGACAATATGTCAGGAGGCCGTACTATTTAGGGGGAAAGCTCTCTTGGGAATATTCTCACAATACCTGGCGTTATCTAGGCACTACCTAGTGTCATCAACTTATAACTAGATACATACAGTTGGATAATAAATGTGGCTGAGAACAAGTGGTAAGGCTTGGAGGTGGGTTTCGTCTAGGTTACCGAGTATAAACCATCTGGTTTGGTTTGTGCACTGTATTGAATAGATCTTGGAGATGTCTTCATAGCAAGTACAGACGTAATATTATGGTTTGCATTAATAATAGTTGATTTTATTAGCCTACGCTTTTGCAGCACCTGCTTTGAAGAGGACAATATCGCCGTCTTCCATAACGTAGTCACGGCCTTTTGTCAGGAGCTTTCCTTTGGCCTTAACTTCGGCTTCGTCGCCGTACTCTCTAAGCACAGAATAATTATAAACAAGTGCCTGAATAAAGGTCTTCTCAAAATCACCATGGATAACTCCAGCGGCTTGAGGAGCCTTTGTTCCGTTTCTAATGGTCCATTGTCGGACCTCATCTGGACCAGTTGTGAAGAAACTACCCAAGTCCAGAACCTTTCGCATAGCTGTAACAGCTTTAGGTAAGGCGGATTCGACCCCTAGTTTCTTAAGCTCTTCTTGCGCCTCCTGTTCTGTCTCGAAACGGGTTAAGCGGTCCTCTAAGCAGATGGAGATTGGTATAATAGGATCAGTGGCAGCATTCTCCTTGATCCATTCAGCAACTTTTCCAAGATGCTTGTTCTTCCGTCTGATGTAGTCTCTCTCACTTAAGTTGATGAGATATACGACAGGCTTTGCGGTGAGGAGAAAGAGAGGGTTAATAACCTCGACCTATTGGAGATGTATGTTAGTACATGTCTACTAAGCGATAATCTCTTATAATGAGGAATAACAAGCACGAAGCTTTTGTCAGAACGGGTTTTTTATCTCACGATGCTCTCTTTTGAGGCATTCGACGAGCTGGGTTATAAATCAGGCCTCATGGCCTTTTGTCATCATAAAAAGGGTTAGATCAAACAGAAAAAAAAATTATCATATACCTCTTTAGGCGTCCAGTTACCCTTTCGGACTTCTTTACCACTGTTTAAAAACTCAAGAATCTTCTCAACCGTGGCTTCCTCTTCTCTTAACTTCTTCATTTCAAGGGTCTGACCACCCCTTCGAGTTAACTTCTTCAAGTTTTCGAGTGCTTTCTCAGTAAACTCAATGTCCTTGATTCGCAACTCATCGCTAATAATAGTTAAATCTCGAACGGGATCAACATCGCCTTCGACGTGAATAATTTCTGCATCATCGAAGCAGCGTACGACTTGGAAAATGGCATCAACAGCACGGATGTGCGATAAGAAGGCATTTCCAAGACCAGCACCAGTAGAGGCACCTCGTGTCAAGCCAGCAATATCATAGATAGTAAGATGGGCGGGAACCTTCGACTTCGGCTGGTATTTCTCACATAGCCAGTCAAATCTTTCGTCTGGTACAATAACACGAGACTCTTCGGGTTCAATTGTAGCGTATGGAAAGTTCTATATCATCGATTAGGACAAATGCTCCATCGATGTAGTTGGCATTCGCACTTACGGCTGGATTTCCTAGAGAACATTTTGTGATTGCTTGAAAAAGCGTTGATTTTCCAACATTTGCAAGACCGACCTATATATGGTCAGCTAAAATGAAAAGTTGCAGTGGTCTGGGGAGACGACATACGATCCCACTTTTTAGATTGTTACCGGGCCTGCCCAGTAAAATCTTCTCTTCCTTCACCGCTTTCTTTGGAGGCATCCTTTTTTTAGAATACTGTCGATTTGTTGTAAATAAAAAGACCGTGCAGCTAAGCAGGCTTGAATTTCGGCCAGCAGTTCTTGCCGCTGGTCGTTGAAAGAGGGATGTGCAAGAAGAGAATATCCGCTGAGAACTTAGTGTAGACGTCGTGATATGGCGCGTGTGCGAGAGGGCGGTTTTCACCCCTCTCTGCAGGGAAGGGCTCAAGTTAGGCATATGGTTTGTACCAGTAAGAAAATTTAAAATAGTAGCGCAGAAACTTGAATGGTGGTGGGTAGCGCGGCTAATTCTCGGCAACACCACACCAGATCAACGTCAGGTTAGATAAGGCGGAGCGGCGAACTCTGGATTCAATACAGTAGCCATATCGACCGATATTTCCGTCTTCCACCGCTCTCATATTGAGGTGGTATTTTGCTATTCTATTTCGCTAGCTGGCTAGGTAGCAATCTATACTGTTCAATAACTATTTACAATGGCACCAAAGAAAGACCGCCGAAGTGGCCAGCACCGTTCCAATCATCGATCGACGCTATCTCTACAGAAGACTAAGATCGTCATAAACGTCTATGATCTTCTTCCGGTAAGTTTGTTTATTGTTCTAGTATCTCAATATTTCTCCAGACGATTGAAGCTAATCATGACGTCCTTTAGCCTGGGAAGTTTGCATCGGTGCTTTGGACCCTCGGCGCATCTCTGTTACACTCTGGAGTCGTCATAAACGATAGAGAATATGCATTCGGAGGCCACGATAGACGAGGGGTTACTGGCGTCTATTGGACAAAACCAAAGACTGAGCCGCCTGGGGGAACATATAAGTGCGAGATACTTCAAGGGTTCACTGTTGCGCCTCTGGAAGAAATAGATGCAATTATCAAGGAGGCTTCTGAGGCCTTCCAAGGCACGGCATATAACCTTTTAAACAAAAACTGCAATCATTTCAGCTCATATCTTTGTGAAAAACTTACTGGCCGACCTGGACCTGCATGGCTGAATCGTGCTGCAAGTATTGGGGTCGCGCTGCCATGCGTAGTGCCCAAGGAGTGGATAGCCCCTCCGGATTTTGACACAGCAGATGGTGAATTGCTAGATGAAGATGATATTGATGATGCACATGAACGATCTAGGATGCTACGGGATCACGATTCAAGGGACAGAAGGTTATTGGACGAGCCTAGAGTCAGTGAAGCAACAGATGATGGATGGAACAGTGAAGAAGAAAGGCGACAGGGTGGGAATGGAAAAGGAAAAGCACCAATGAAAGACACATCTGGGAGAGTTATGCCAGCATCAGAGAGAGCACCATTTCATAAAGGACGATGAATCTCTACCTGGCATAACTTCGGGCATTCTGGCGTTTGGCGCTGGCGGCACTCACAAATTCTTTATCGGCGTTTGGATATTCTCGAAATGATACCATCTATGATCAGTTGACTATTGTACATTCATGATAAAATATAGTATACCATGATACAGAAAAATACATGGGAAGTGTGAAATTGCCCGCATTAACCCAAACGCCGTGGTTTCTTGCTTCTAGTACCACCGAACTTCAATCTAGTAGCGTCTGTCACTCGGATCACTTTGCCTCTAAGCAACCTTCCTTCTGTCCCCAGTAACGCCTTCGTGACTGCTTC
Organism: Scytalidium lignicola; assembly: GCA_002812745.2. Classification (NCBI taxonomy): domain Eukaryota; kingdom Fungi; phylum Ascomycota; class Leotiomycetes; genus Scytalidium; species Scytalidium lignicola. The sequence goes on along the minus strand of NCSJ02000060.1, from coordinate 44,203 downwards.
TCGGCCTGCTCCAAATCCTCTTAAACAGACTTCTAGCCTTCTAATCTGAGCATTGATGCCTTGTTCCTGTATCCTTCCCATGACATATGCCGCAAGCTGATATGCAGAATCATAATGTTTCCTTCCGGACTTTCTGAAGCCAATATTTCCACAGGACAATGAGATTATCGGTTCTCGATTTGGTTTTGTGAGTGTGATATGAGTATTGTGTCTCGTAGCGTAAACGTGGAAATGGTGTGGCTCTTCTTCGAATTGATTTGGGGTTTGAATGAAGCTGCCATCAGATGATAGTGTGGTGGTGTCAAGGAGAGACCGAGATCTGTTAGAACGACCGCCAGGCTGTTTCGTTACACCTGAGAAGAGGCTGGCCAAGCTTGCCATTCCAGATGACGCATTCTTCCCAGTTGACTTTGAAGGTGAGGATTGAGGATTTGGTTCAGACGAAGGAGTTTCTTCATCGTTAGTCCTCCTTGGAGAGCTGGAAAACGAGCGCAGACATCTGCCGAATGTCATCCGTGAAGGCAGACCTTCCACCGCAGCGGTGGAAGGCCATTGAGGCAGAAGCCGGCTAGCTACCGTCCGACTCATGACTTGGTGAACTTAAAGATTGACTTGCTGTGGTTGTTAGTTATTTCTTAATAAAGTTGTATGCCAAGACGGTAATTCCCGGTGTTCATGTTTTTCCGGGATCGGCCCTAGGCGAAAATAATAAAGGCCTCCGATGAATTCTTGCGACCAAATTTCCCTTTCCGTAGTATTCCCTCCTTGTGGATAGGCTCTGTTCAAGCCTTGGTCAATCTTTATTAGCAGGTATGAGGGGTTTGAATAGAGCTGTGATGAGGTTGCCGTCAAATGGCTACCGCTCTATTACGTCTGTCACACGGCCAAATGGCAGACTAGGATCGATTCTTATCCAGTCGGGCAATAGATCGAATCTTCACTACTCGGTATCCCGGCTGTCGATACCAGAAGTTCAGATCTCACAACCATTATTGCGATCGAGGTTTCTTCCTGAAGACATTCGCGCAAGTGTTGCGCCATTTGGGTCGAGGAACTTCCACGCCGCGGCGAGATTTCAACAAGAGAACAAATCTCAACAATCGACCACTTCAGCCGAGTCGGAATCTGCGAAGAAGGAAACCGACGAAGAATCAGCTTCTGAGAAAGGCTCGAAACAAGAGAAAGAGAGTACCGAGGACGAGAGTAAGCAGAAGAAGGACGACACGCCACCACCTCCACCCCACGGTGACAAATCACCATGGCAGGTGTTCACTGAGACTTTACAGAGTGAATTCAAAGCCTCCAAGGAGTGGAATGAGTCCACAAAGGCTTTAGCTGGTGGAGTCCAGCAATTCACCGAAAACGAATCCGTAAAAAGGGCTCGTCAGGCCTACGAGCAAACCACTGATACCGTGACATCAGGTGCTGCGAAGGTTTTAAAGACAACTGCTGGTGCTGTGGGCAAGGGTGCTGCCTGGACTTGGGAGACACCAGTAGTTAAGGGCGTTAGAACAACTGTGAATGCTACTGCCAGCGTGATAGAGAAGGGTACAAGGCCAATTCGTGAGACTGAGGCCTACAAGAATGTCAAGAATGTCATCGATGATGGGAGCAGTTCTAGATATGGTGGATGGGTAGAAAAAGAGGAACGACGCAAGGCCCGAGAACTACGAGAGCGGAAGGAAGCTGCAGCAAAGGGACTAAATGGCAAGCGGGTTGAGGTCCTCCAAGAAGACCCAAAGTAAGTTTACGATACGCTGTTCGAATTTCGCATATACTAAATTTTGCAGTGCCGGAACCAATATCACATTACACAAAGACTCTGCCTGGAAGGAGTCCTGGCGAGACTTCCGTGACTCAAATAAGTTCATGCAATCTCTCTTTACTATGAAGTCTACATATGAGGAGTCCGATAATCCTCTCATTTCGACTGCGAGAAGCATCTCGGATCGTGTAGCCGGGTTCTTTGCAGAAAACGAGACTGCCAGGGTTATAAAGAAATTCCGTGAGATGGATCCTGCTTTCCAGATGGAGCCCTTTTTACGCGACATGAGAGAATATATTTTGCCCGAAGTTCTCGATGCATATGTTAAGGGCGATACCGAAACACTTAAGCAGTGGCTATCTGCAGCTCAGTTTCAAGTCTATGATGCTCTAAGCAAGCAATACACAACAGCTGGATTGAAGTCTGACGGCCGTATTCTCGACATTCGAAATGTTGATATATTATCGGCGAGAATTCTTGATCCAGGAGATATTCCTGTTTTCATTGTTACTTGCAGGACACAAGAAGTCCATGTTTATAGGAATGCAAAGACAAATGATCTTGCTGCTGGTATGGAGGATAAGGTCCAGCTAGTGACATACGCTATCGGTGTCACTCGAGTACCCGAGGATGTCAAAAATCCTGAGACAAGAGGCTGGAGATTGATTGAGCTGCAGAAGAGTGGGAGAGATTATATCTAATCATTAGCGGTTAACCATTCTTGTTCACCATTTGCTGCATAGCGTTTTACGTGGCTTGGGAAGGGTCCGAAATGTTACCGGCTGTTGTATATCACCTACTTGGCGCAGTGGAGTTTTCACCGGATTTGATGAAATCATCAGATGTTTGGGGGCCATGGACTTGTATCAACTGTATGATTGAGTTTGTCTCCCCACTCTTTAGACGATAATGGTTGGTCTTGGAAGGAGATAGTTTTTGTACAATAGATACCTGTATTTTGGAATAAAGCTGTGCTTGGATGCACCTTTTTACATAATAGCTCAATCGAGATATTTTCTTGTGGCCTGTTAATTACTTTGAGATGCCTAAAGTTTTAAGCACTTCCGCCATAGGTTTTGGCATCACAGCACCTCCTTCAGGGTTGTTTTTGCTCTTGAATTCATCTGACATCTGCTCAAATGTGACCCACTCAACACCCTCGTGCTTGTTAATGTGGTCGATAATTCTAAATGCAATCAGTAAAGATCCTCTGATTAGGAATATGATTGATCCAAACCTTTGGTGCATTAAAAGGACGTGTGGACGACCTGAGACATCTGGGTGAATAGTCATGGGGAAAATGAATTCATCGTAATTCTCGTAGAAGTAATTAAAGTGGTCCTACAGATATTCAGTTCTTTGTTACGACAAACGGTGTCAAGTTTCAAAACAGACCATCCAGATGTCTTCTACATCTCTTGGGTTCACATATCCGTGACTGTTTGGAGATGATTTAATGAACATCATGCTATAACACGTTCAGTTTCAAACTCCAATTACACCCAATGAATGTGAACTTACGGTGGAAGGTCATCAATATACCAAGATCCAGGGATTTCAACCAATCCAGTAGGTTGTCCTTTCACAAGGGGTTTCATCCAGTCAGCAGCCTTCTTGCCATAGTCAATCTTTGTCCAAGAATCCCCGATCCTCAGCCAATACATCTGGCAATCATGGTGGCTCATGCTGTGGTCATACTCAATTCCATAGCTCAACAAGAGTTCTGCCCCTTCCTTGCTGGTCTCCCACCATGGTGCAACACTACCTCTTGGAGGCTTTCCACAGAATTCTGTAAGGAGCTTGAATGTCTTATCAAGAACATCACGTTGCTGTTCCAAGGTCATATCTGCAGGATTCTCATGAGAGTATCCATGCAGTCCAATTTCATGGCCGGCGTCACGAACCATAGCACTTTCCTCCGGGAAGGTCTCAAGTGAATGGCCTGGAATGAACCATGTTGCTTTTATGTTGTTTTTCTCGAAAAGTTTAAGCAGTCTACGAGTGCCAATTGTTCCAGCAAACATCCCTTTTCAAATTGTCAGTTGAGGAAGTATAGGGACGAAGCAGCTTCGTATATAGTATTTGAGCAAACAGTCATACCTCGGCTGATGTCATTAGTAGAGTCTTCACCACCGTACGAGCCTAACCATCCAGCAACAGCGTCTATATCTACGCCGTAGCCACAGAGAACTCGCTTCTTTCCCATGATTACGGTAGGATGATGGGGAGAGTCTTGAAGTAGAACTCAAGAGGGATGTATCAGTATATGCTTTGGCTGGTGCAATAAACACTGGCTGAAATAAAGTTAATCTCACAAGGAGCTATGAAGGAGACAGCCTAGAGGTCATGGTTGAAATGGATGGAGGAGGGGTATTTATCAGTTATCTTCAGTTATCTAATTAATTAACTAGTTACATCTTGGGATTACCCTATGATATCCTTACCAACAGTGGGAGGGCGATCGACTCGGGGTATTTGGAGATCCCGATGGCACGATAAGAGATCACGTGGTTCTGCGATAAAGAAGTGGTCCAAGCTTCGCATGTGATTGCGTCGCTAAAGCTGTTTGGGACGACCTGGATTCCATTAGATACAAAGAGACCTCTGCCTATTCTGCGCCGGTATTTTATCTCCTACGTATTATGCCATTGAACTTCTAGCCGCATATTCCAATGCCTTCATGATTGAAACTTCTCGACCTACTTGTGAGAGCTATCCTTCAACCTATCTTCCGGCGCATCTCAACAACCTCCCTACGCCATCGCATTCCGTGAGCTCTAGATCTCGGCATTCTTAAACGCCAAACGTTGCAGGACTGAACCCCTGCGGTCCTGTTATCGATGCGGCGTGTGAATATTGAATGAATGCAACCTTTAAATCCTTTTCTGAGTTCGTTCTTCAAAAGTGCTCTGCCAACGCAGTGTACACCAATCCATCATCATGTAAGGCCGCTGCCCGTTTCCTCCGTTTCCTCACGTCAAAGAATGCCAGATATTATTGTTCAGAGCTAACAATCAATCAAAGATTCTGCTAGTTCCTACTACTGAGGTTCTCCTTACCTCCCGCGACCGCGAATCCGGTGCTCTTTACTCAGACCTCGCCGGATCCGAGGAATTTCTGGGCAGCCATGTCTTGCGAATACCAGCCAACAACAATGCTGCAGCGGGGGGGAAGGAAACACCCAACATGCGTGAAAACCGGGGGAAGCCGAAGCAATATACGACCGTCAATGGCAGAACGGTAGTAGTGAAAGACTCGTATGTCTATAGTAACAAGGGTACGCCTATTTCCTTTTTGAGTAGGTGGCGTTTTCTAATTGTGTGTATAGGTTTTAAAACTTTAAATCAAGCGCAACTATTGAGTGATGCACTCTATTATCCCGACTCCCTTGAACCGCGCCAATGGCTTATATATTACATCACGAGACCTTTGTTAGGAGTTTGCGAAGAAATCACCATTATCCCTGCCGTATTGCCATTACCCCTTGCAAATGGACGACCTGCACTTTCAGCTCAAACCACTCCACAGGGAGAATCTGCTGCATTAACAAGCCCTTTGCCCCGCAAGAAAGACATCAAAAGCTTCAATGACCTCCTCAATAATTTCCCAATGATTGCCCGACAAATGCAACCTGGGCTTGAACGACTATTCAAAGAATTTCATACTGCCTTTGAGAAACCTCTACCACCACCTCCTTCTGCCTCCGTAATACCGGATCCTACACCAGATGGTCCAATTGTGACAGCGATGAAGAAAGCTCGATCAAACAGCATAAGCTCAGCACCAATTATACACTCCAATGAGAATTCAAGTCGGCGTCATACCGAGAACTTCTACGGCGAAGACGATGAAGACGTCATGCGAGGAGCGTTAGAGACAGCGGTTACCACAGCCATTGACCTATTCCAATCAGTCGACAAACAACAGCTCTCTCATCTCGGCGCAACAACTGATCTCACGGGCCCTATCGTCGAGCGACTGATTGAACGTTACGTTACTGAACAAGTGCATGATACTGTATTATGGCCCCGGCTTTGTGCAATGAAGCGGCCCGAGGATTTTGAGCTCGAGTCTAAAATAAGACAAATGGAGTTCATAGATATTTCCCAAGTCGGTATTCTTATAGAAGGGGGTCATCAAGGAAAGCATGAATTGACACTGAGGCTGGGCCGAGGTGTCGAGGAATTTCGAAAGCTGAGCGTCTCTGGGAGTCCGCAGCAGATGATGGATATCCTATTGCTTACGTTAAAGACTGTGACACGGCTCCCTGATATTGTGAAGGATACTTCTACAATTACTAATGGGACATCGGAAAAAGCAAGCCCGGTTCTCACGATCAATGCAGATACGTTAGTATCCTTGCTTCTGGTCGTGGTTATTAGATCCCAGGTCCGATATCTCCATACGAGATTGCTATATATGCGACATTTTATCTTCATTGATGACATTGAAAGTGGAGAAATGGGATATGCCTTAAGTACATTTGAGGCAGTGCTCTCGTATCTGGTTAGGGACTCCGGAGGGCTCCGTAAAGCTAGTAGGCGGAATCATAAACTCTGGCAAGCGACTCGAAAGGGAGAAGTTAAGGAGATGATGAAGATAATGGAGCCGGATAAGGCCGAAGACGAGGATGATTATGATGAACATGTCATAATCGAGGACGAGAATGATACTCCTTGGAATAACTTCGAGAACCTATCGAGAACCTTTACACACACTAGTGGGGAAAGATTTTCTCAAGCATCCACTCTGAATCATGTGTTTCCATTTCAGATTCAGCACCATAGTGAAGATTATGAACGATTACCGCCTTTACGAAAACCGAAAACAGTTACAATGGACACTCGAAGTATGTCCAGTGGTTCGGAAGTTTCTCATCGTTCGCGGGCAACTACGATCGATTCTCTAAACAGTATAATTGAAGGTGATATATCAATCGAACGTCTTTCACAAACAGAAGATTCCTTTGGTGAATCAGTACTTATGATGGCTGTTCAAAACGAAAGACCTGAGTCCCTAAGATATCTACTTTCCTTGGAGCATTACTATCCACCATCCTCAGTGCTTGGGGATAGTAATAATGAAGGAACGACTTTGTTGAGCGCTGCTGTCCAGCTAGGACATACAGAATTGATAGACATTATATTAGACTTTGTCTTCAAAGCTGAGAAGGAGCCAATCGTAATGGAATATCTTGCTCGACAAGATATACGTGGACGAAGTGTAGCTCATTATCTTTTCAACGCTCCATCACTTATATCACGAGTTGGCCGGTTGCTACCCTGGCGGCAGAAGGATCGCAATGGACAGACACCACTATTTGCGCTTTGTCGGTCATATGACCAAGGACACTATCGATCCATGGTTGAAGCAGGACTTACAGCTGCTGCTGAAGCTCAGGGTGATGGGCAACCTCTGAGCTTGGCTGACCATGTCGATTCCAAGGGTAATACCCTACTTCATATCATCAATGACCCACACATTGCTCTACGACTGCTCCTATACTGTGACTCCGACGTCAATGCTACAAATGACAAAAAGTTCACAGCACTGATGGTGGCGAGTAAGTATGGAAGACTAGAAATGGTTCGGGTACTCTTTGGTGATCCACGAGTGGATATATTTGCAAAGGAGTTGAGAGGCCTGACAGCTGTTGAGCTGGCGAAAGATGACGATGTTCGGAATCGTATCGATGACCTAATCCTATTTTCTGGCCGGCCAGGCCCAGATGGCCGTATAACATCTGTAGTTCGCTCTTTCTTCGTTGAAGATGCAACAATTCGCCTAGTCATCAAATCGGGGGCGCCTACTAATGATAACCAGGGATTCACGGTTACAACTTGCAGACGGTCATTGGCTGATTTCGAGCAATTATCGCAGCTATTATCCTTAGAGAATCCAGCTTCGTGGCTCCCTAGCATCTCGGGGATGCGTTCGCCATTTCAACTCCCGTCAAAACCGTCAAGAGCAGTATTAAGAGATATCCAGGTCCGCTTGGACGCATTTCTCGAGATCTTACTCGCTCACTCAACTTTCTCTACCCACGAAATGCTCTGGGAATTCTTTCTAGTCCCTGATATCAAGGCCGAGATGATGGAGCAGCGCAGTACTCTCAAAGCTCAGGCTAGGATCGAGACAGTAAGGGACGAATATGAACCTATAGAAGATGTTCGGGATGTGGAGCAGTTTATTGATCATGCCAGGGAGACTGTCCGGAGCGTGAATTATTCCACGAAGAGTGTTGCTCGTAGGGCTAATATGGTGCGATCTGTCAGTGCAGGTATGTTAGACTCTAGCATGATCCGGAATATTACTAAGAACTACACAGACTTCTATGATGCATTCAGTCTCGCATCACGGGCAGTATCTACCCTTGACTTTCTCCCAGACACCCATAAGACAGCACTCGATACCTACATCCAAGCCCTTAGCCCTACCTCCTCCCCACCTCATGCAGCCTTCCACTCCGCTTTCCTCACGATCTACAACACCGTGATTGCGATGCTCCTGTCCCTCTCCCGGCCTACCCAGCTCGTTTCTTCGATCACCACCTCTCGCAAGGCCATTGAACGTTCCTATAATTCTCTTTCTAGATCCACTCGCTGGCCCCTCGGCCTACTTGATGAAACCCGAGTACGCCTCAACGAAGAAAAGGAAGATAAAGTTCGAAAACAAAAAGAAGAAGCAGCGCAATTAGGAAGAGAATTAAGGTATACACAGCAAGTTGTTGCGGCAGAGTTGGCTGGGTGGCAGGAGTTACATGAAAAAAGGGGACAGGCGGCCATTAGGGATTTGGCTAAAGGAATGCTTGCTAGAGAGAAGTGTGCATTGGAGGGAATGCGGAGGGCGTTAAGGAAACTGAGAGACAGTGGCACGTAGTAATGCAGTTTTAATATTTTATGATATGAAGGAGATTGAAAGAAGGTATGCCATTTTTGTTCGAATACCTAGTTAATCTGTAACGAATAGAAGGGAAGCAATTGGCGTTTGAAGGGAAATAGAATCAGGGTCTCGAAGGAAGAGCTCTAAGAATAAATTCTTTTGCTATGTAGAAAGTCTTGAAACATATAATACGATATATTGGATCACACTTATTACTATTTGACCAGGCCTTTTGTGAACCAAACTGTCAGTGACCTAGGTTTGTTTCGAAATCCAAAATAAAATAATACAGGATATGATATGATATGATATGATTACTACATGGCATCTCTATATTATACTACTTCCTTCGATTCTACCTCAACTTCCCCTCAACCTCTGCCGCCCACCACTCAGGGAAATCCACTACCCTCTTTCCCTTCCTCGCCTCCTCAGCACAGAAAACCATTGCGTGGCTCCGAATAACCTCTTCCAAACTACATCCCAAAAACGTCTTCTGCGCCTCCGCAACCTTCATATCCCCATTCTTAACCCTATCAATCGCCAGGATAAACTGTCTTGCCAATCCACTATCTCCACCACCATGCCCACCGCCCGCAATATGCGGCTTGTAGACCTTCGTGGTCGCAGATCCAAAGTCCTCCACCGTGATTGTGGAGCTATCGGCGTAGATCTCGCCTTCAGAACCGTAGATGTGCGTATACCGTTCGCAAATCTTCGTCGTGTGGGCCACCATATGGAAGACAGCCGTTTTAGCAGCACGGTTGCGGAGAGCTTGCTCTTTATCCTCAGCATCGGGTGGTAGTGGGTCGTTTTCCCAGGTCATGGTAACAACTTGCTCGTCGCAGACATCGTTGTCCGATTCCCAGACGCAGCGACCGAACCAGTTCTTGGATTCAATGTCCTTCACGGGTGTTGTGCCTGCATCGTAATCTTCGGTGAGCTTGGATAGGAGAGTCGATTCTGCTGTTCCTTTGGCAACGCATTCTTCTATTTCAGGAACAACAATGCTGACAGGCCAGTTTGTATTTCCGGATTCCAGACCGCGGAACTCGGGGCCTATGTATATCTTCTTTGCTGAGTACTTGCAGCTAGATTCTATGGGGCAGGAGAGACAGTTTGTGGCAGAACCAGCGGCTGTGGGTTTGCGAATCTTAGTGAAGTATTGGAGGGAGCCGGTTGACGTTACGGATTTGGGAATGTGAGCTGGCATAGAGGAGTTCGGCGGTGGAGAGCAGAGAAGCCACATTAAGAAGTCGAGATCGTGACAGGATTTTGTGAGAAGGGATGGAGCGGTAGTTTTTTCTTTACGCCAGTTGCCCCTAAATTATTGTTAGCATTGATCATCTTTTCTCCTTGAGTAAAAGAAAGGATAATCTGAGCATATACCTCACATAACTATGTGTAAAATGCCACCATCCCACTGGCTCAGTATGATTGATTGACATAACATCCCCAATAACTCTATCTTCCAACAATAGCTTCCTCAGCAGCATGTTATGAGGACTATATCTCAGGACATGGCCAATGGAGAAGATCTTAGATGGCGTAGTCTTCTCTGGCAAATTTGGTAACAGAGATCTGTATATATCGACGCAGTCGCTAAGAGAAGTAGCCAATGGCTTCTCACACATGATATGAAGCCCCAAAGGAGCGAGATCAACAATAGCCTCTTTGTGCTGCTCGTCAAGCACACAGATGAAGACGCCATCAACTGGTTCAGGGACAGTTTCACCCCTGGCAGCTCTTTCCCTCCGCTCGAGCTCCCATTTGATATAATCTTTCCAATTCGCGAATTCCTGGCCCTCGGATGGTCCTGCTTTGCCCCAGATGTAGATTTCTCCGAGACGTTTCCTTTTGTATTCGATAGGTTCTACTACAGCAACTACAATGCCATTGGATGCTTCCCGTGCTGCCTTTGCATAGGCAAGTCCACGAGAACCAGCTCCTATAATGAGAAGTCTAGGTGGGTTTGTGGACATGGGTGGTCGCTCAGGACCTGGAAGGCGATCAACATCGGATTTGGGGTTATCTGCATGCGGAGCCATGAGGTGCAAGTTCAGGTCACAATTGAATAATTATTGTTATTATAGTAGGATCTATAAAGATGTGAGGTTATGGCATTGATAAAATATGAAAGCTCTCTCTCACTACCTCCTGAATGTGTCTTATTGTATATGGCAGCCTGGTCTTATACAATTGTAGTTGGCCTTCAGCCTTGCGGGACAGCCCACTATCGATGCGGGGTGAGTTGTTCTGATGTCCTGCTATGTAACGTTGCCGACCAACCAGAACTCGTGGATTTCCACGCAGAGCTTTAAGGAATCCTAAAGGGGGGTTACATCTTCGAAAAGGAGGCTGAAATATATATATTCACCTCGAAATCAACACAATGTTCTCAATAGATGCTGCCAGGCAATCAGATAGATTAAAGTGAAGGTGAAAATGTCTAGAAGTTCTTTCATCCAGCATTCAGGTTATGTATGTTTCCTCCACCACAAATATCAGTATGGTATTCACGGAGAAGAAAGAATCACAAGCAATTGTTCATGGCCACCAGAATTGTTGTTCCAACGATCAATTGTCGTTGGCCTAGCTGTAATTCGCTCGATCTCCGAGTCTAAAAGAATTGTATTCATAAATTCAAGGCGCCACAATGCAGCATTTTCTAATAATATATGATGGAAATATGTTCAATTGATGAGATATGTAGATATTGATGTAGAGAGCCTGCGATATAAACAGGACATAAGATGATGCAAAAAGTATGTACATAAAATCAGAAAAGAGGTAAATGTTGACGCCTGGAAGGGCCAAGGAGTGCGAGAAGCGAATATTTACAAGAAATGTCTTTCTCGCCTTTTGGTAAATAGAGACCATGATCAAAGTCTAACAACATCAAGTCGGTAGAGCTATGTGCAAAGAACATGGTTGAGAAAGAGAGAGACAGAGAGAGACAGAGGTAGCGGGAGAGATATATAAATGCAGAAAAATGAGTGAGTGAGCACAAAGTTCCACACCCCTTCACGGAAGAGGTTAGTTTCCCAATAATCGTCAATATCATAGGTAGATGGACCTTCGTAATCATGTCGTGTAGCTTACTCGCATTGAGACCACCATTCGCTGATCGCCACGCAGGTGTATGGTGAAGCACACTGTGTAGGACCAGTGTAGCCATTTCCACCACATTGACCCCACTGAGCAACGCCAGTAGTAGAAGGAGGGGCAGAAGTAGTTGTGGTAGTGGTCCTTGTGGTGGTAACAGTAGAGAAGGTAGTAGGTCGACTAGTGGTAGTAGATGCGGCCCTAGTAGTGGTGGAGGTAGTTGGAGGAGGAGGGCTGCTTCCTCCAAGCTCAGATACAACAGTCGACAAGAACCCACTGTTGGAATAGACTTGGCTCATGTCCCATATCATGACACCGCCGAAGCTTGAAAATTGTTGGCTGTATGAGATGACAGGTCCGAGAGCAGCGGCAGAGATATAGCTACCAGCGTTTGCTCCACCAACAGCTCCAGCGGTGCCAAGGAGAACTTTAACATTCTTGTTTGCGGAGACAGTCTTGGCCCAGTTGTCCCAGGTATCGAAGTTGAAGTTATTTTGTGTCGCTGCACCAGCAACAAAGGAGTTTACGCCGCAGTAGTTGTTGTAGAATTGGATGTAGATGAAGTCAAAGAAAACGCCACCATTGAGCATAGACTCATCAGCAAGATCAGGGTATGGGCATTGAGGTGCAGCGGAAAGGTAGTACTGCTTTCCTCCAGAGGATGTGGCTGCGTTCATAAGACTTCGTAGCTGGTTGGCAAATGGCTGCAAGTTTTGAGCGGTAGATTCCAAGTCAAAATCAAAACCATCAACAACAGCACTACCAAATGGACGAGGGACGCTCGATCCAGCAGTTTGAGGGCCAAATATTTGCCAGATGTTGTTTGCTGCAGTTACGGCTGTTGAGGAGGATGTGAAGCCACCCTCGGAGTAAGTTGAACCGCCCAGGGAAAGTAAGATTGTCTTTCCTAAGGCTTGACAGGCAGGAATATCCTCTCTGCAACATATTAGTCTCTCCGTGGAGGCTAAGAGCAACTTCGAAGCGGAAGATAGAGACTTACGCAAGCTGTGGGCAATCGAAGAGTTGAGATCCCGCAATCGCAGTGCAGTTATTACCAGCATTTGCAATGTTCAAGAGGGGGGTGTTGAGCTCAATGAGAAAACCGATAGGAATGATCTAAATTTTAGGTAATCAGTCTATATGCACGTAAGAGCTGTTTAAAAGGGCTTACATCGATCTCGGAGTCTAAGAATGGTTAATATTATTCCCTACTATCTCTAAGGCATTTATTCGCCTTGGTTGGATGCGTTACTTACTGGCACAGTAGGCTGATAATCTTTGCTGGGCAAATGGACCAGTAGCCTCGTTAATGGAGTTCTGACCTATTCATAACCGTAAATATAAATTTCCAGTTAGTCGGATTGAAACAGAGATACCTACCCCAATAGATGGCGACATTTGAGGTAGAGGATTGATCAAATCCGGCAAAGGCACTGGGAAGAAATGCAAGCAAGCTTGCAGCAGATATGATGGAAGTAATTGAAGGCATGGTTCAGATGCGGTGGAGTCTCCACAGAGGGAGAAAAAAGACGGTACGTAACTAAGATAATATGAACAAGAAGTTAAATTTGAAGCTGTCTGTTAAGGAGTGATAGGTTAGTAAAGGAAGGTGGTGGTTTCTACCGATGATCCTTCCATCCTAGGAGGATAGAGAGAGTTCTTATATAGCTGTATCCATTGCGCCTTCCCACAAGCTCTGGTTACCATGACCAGACCATGAACAGACATGGCCTAGACATAACCCAGCTAACGTTTGATTGCAGCAGCCCTGACCGTTGTTCCTCATGCCATGGAACATTGCTTCCAGATCTCTCATTCCCATTTGCCGCCATGGAGACCAGCTTGCGCAAGCAGCATAACCCTTGGTGTCCATTATCTCCTGAAATGTGGAGTGCTGGTTGTAACATACAGATAGGAATGCTGAATTTTGAGTTAGTAACCTTGACCTGGAGGATTAGATAGTCTCTATCAAGTCAGGGATGTGTTGTGGTATGGGTCATCTATCAGTCTTGGTAGCAGGGTATACGGAGATGGGTGTGATAATCTGCTATCTCTGCTCAACCCTCACTGCCGTTTGGGTACACCAAATAGCACTGGCACAGCTGAGCCTAGGTGCTCATCTCCGGGTCTCTAAGCCTCTCGTCCAGAAAGAGGAGGTTCATCTCATGACCCCCGTTCTTTCTTGTTTCCGTGTTTCTCATATATAGGAAACTGTAGACTCTTAGAGGCTGACTTTCGGCGAATAGGAGCAGGTAAAACAGCTACCGTATGAAATTTATACCTTCGGAGCGCACGTACCATTGACACACACAAGGGGACAACTAGGGCCGGGGCGCGATGACCATTCTCGGACAAGGAGACTTCATACAGAACTGGGAGCATGGCAACCTTGCCTTTCCTGGATGCTTGATTCAGGACAAGCATCCATTATTCATCCGATGTCATGAATAAGGGCTGTCAGGAGTGCATAAAGCGCCGTAAGGTACCGTGCAGACTTGCCCAGGTAGATCTCGGGCAGTTCTAGCTCAGGAGCACGAGTCACCTCCAAAAGCTTGGCCTTGTTGTAACGTTACCTGGTAAGAGGCATCTACCTGATCTGATTGGAGAAAGCCGGGAAATTATACAGTACGGTATGTGCACTTGCAGCCGTGAGGTACAAGCGCGTAATAACTGTAGAAAGTCTGCGTTTGGTTGATGCACCGTGGAGAGATAGCGACTGGATAGCGACTGGATAGCGAATGGATAGCGAATGGATAGCGAATGGATAGCGAATGAATAGCGAATGGTGGCCCCTTTCCCACCCAACCCGCGCCGAACCGTCCGCTAAATTGTCGCCTCTACCGGTACTGTAGGTTGCGATAATTAAGGTTGCGTCTTGGTATCCTGCGAAAGTCAAGTAGTGTAGTACAACGTCCTCCTTTGGATATAATAAAGTGCAAACCTATAACTTACTCCATGATATAAGCGCTCGATGTGATGGTAACATCAACATAGGTGGTCCATACGTCCCAGAAGTGTGACTACCTACCGCGTGGACAAGCACCATGTACCGGTCGAGTGATCCATAATCTAAGGACGGCTGTACTTACTTACCCGGTGAACTAACTTATAGAGAAGCAGGAGCATTAGGAGAGTATCGACGAAACAAATCTAGGAGACCACTCTCGGCTCCTCTGCTCTTTTCGAATATTGAATATTGAAGACTGAAGGCTGAATGGCCACCAATTTATCTCCGGTAATTATATCGCCTTGAAATCCCGCGACCATGTTTCACCAAGGCTTCGGTAGTCGAGGAAGGCTTACGCAACAAGGTCGGAATGGAAAGCCCACTCGCAATATGTCCGAAGGTAACCTTCGATTTGTGGAATGGTGCAACATCACCTTAATTGGATTTGTGATGGTTCGTCGGGGGTCTAGAGTCAAGGGATCAGGAGGCCAGTCGAGCAATGCCTGTTCATTGGCTCCCTCAACTCTCTTATAATCTCCCTTGCTCTCCTATCAAAACTTACTGTGTACAAACTCCCCGCCGGCCGATTTCGTGGGTTATGCGGCACGTGTCTCGCGGCCGTGGGTTTACTTCCTTTCAAAATTTTGGCTCTGTACGAAAAGCATACAAGATCTAGTCCTCGCACGAGTTTAAGTTCTTGCACGACGATAGAGGTCTTGTGTAAGTTCTAATTAATACTCCAGTAAGCGACCATTCCCAGTTGACCCAGAGCCTCCACTCTTCTTATCGGAGCTGCGAGCTGCGAGCTGCGATTGTCATTGACGCTCATATACTGACCTTTCCGTGTGCACCTATACCGTTGAGAAGCTCAACAGATTGAAATATTTTCAGCGTATTATTGAGAATGATATTGACCACTTTATTCCAAAAGCAAAACTCACTGTTGGTGGCTAGTCACGTGGCCGGTGCGATCGGTCACATGTGTACTAGTCCTAATCGGGTAATGGGGAGCTGTAGCCTTAAGCTACAGCTACACCACAACCTTTCGAATACAATCACGAATCAACACACGCAACAATCCATTATTAGGGAGTATTTACGGTCATCCTGAGTGGGCCGACAGTATTAGACAAAAAAAAAATCATAACGTAAATACCTAAACCAGCGTCCAGCCATCCATCTAATCCTACAAGAATAGAAAAAGTCCCAATCTCTTCCTCATTCTAGCCAATTCCATACTCCATATTCGTCTAATCCCTTAATTTACAACATCTAACCCTCTTACTCCCTTCACTCAAGCACTCTTTCCACAACGGCAGCAGCAAGTAACAAACCACTACTACAAACTATAAAAACTGCACGACGATGTTTTTNCACCTGGAAAAAATAACAACAAATAAGTATTATTAGCCTCCTTCCTCTGTTTCTATATGCAATGGAAAATAAATATAAAAAAACAGATATATATATGTGACGTGAAGGAGGAGGAGGAGGGAAGAAACGAAGAGAAAAGAAATAAAGAAAAAGAGAGGAAAAGTAAAACTCACCATCCCTTGTAACCCCCAACCCAATCACAACAAAAACATTCAACGGAACCCTCAAGATCGCATAAACCCTCGTTCTAACCGTATCGTCGTCGATAAACTTCTCTCTCAGCCCTGCCATCACAGGGTAATAAACCCCCACGCAGATCTCGAAAAGGCAGAAGCAGTAGAAGGTAAGGGATTCGGAACGAGTGAGGATAGGAATACAGAAGGACAGACTTGAGAGTGTGAGTAGGAGTGTTAAGAGTGTTGCCGGGCTGCAGATCAGTAGGATTGAGGAACATGAGAAGCGCCTTGTACGATTGCTGTTACTCGACGACGCATTTGGTCGCGGGAGAGTGGAAGGGGAGGATGATGAGGAGAAGAAGGATGAAGTGTATGCAGAGTACCAGGTGTATAGTAGAGAGCCTAGCATCATTGCGCACATTAGTGCTGCGAAGATGGTGCCGTATGGAAAAGATATTGCTGCACTGCTGTCGCCGAGGAGATCAGGCTCCGTGCCTGGAGGGAAATGGGAATTTGCAAGAGCGTGAGCGGCGCGTAGGAGGGGGAATTTGAAGAAGATCCAGAGGAACATGCCTCCTTCAAAGAAGCAGGTTGTGAGACAAAGTACCCAGAGACGTTTATCTATCAGGTAGAGAAAATAAAAGGTTAAGGAATATTCCAAATCATATATATACAAAAAAAAANGATAGTTTGGGGATGCGATATCTTACCCGACATGACAACACGGAACGCATTCTTCTGTGGTATAGATGTTCCTCTCCCATAAGCATTCGATTCACTATTTTTCATATCCTCATAGTTATCTTGCTAACATTATCAATCATTGAAGTTAGCACAAAGGTTTGCCAACCACTTTTCCCCCTTCCCCCCCTTCCAAAAAAGTAGACCCAAAAGGGACGATAAAAGTTAGAATCAAAATGAAAAGGAGAGAGAAAGACTCACCCATCTACTCCAAATCAACACAAAAGCCAGTGCCAAACATCCAACCGCAGCCCAAAACGGCGCCATCTGACTCTCAACCGCATCCGTAATTCCTTGAGCTACAACACCGGCGACAATAGCAACGACTCCATTCAACGTAGACATCAACCCAAAAATCTCACTAAGTCCTTTTACTGCTCCTTTCGATCCTTCTCCATTCTTACTACTACCACCACCACTACCCTCGCCAAGTCCAAGCCGATGATACTCCGTAACCATCCAACTCTCAAACACACTGAACATAAGTGTCGACGCCACGCCTCCTAGCACACGTCCGGTGAAGAGAATCGGTAGAGCGTCGGAGAGTAACGAGAGGCACGAGAGGGCGTAGATTACGCAGAAAGTCATACAGGCAAGACGTTGGTGGCGGTGTGTTGTTGTGGAGAGAGTGCCTGTGCAGAGGGCGGAGAGGGCAGCAGAGAGGAAGCCGGTGGTAAAGAGATGAGCGACTGTTGCTTCAGATAGAGATTTCGTATCTATTATAACAAAGTTAAGACATACTTATAAGACATGGAGGATAATGTTATGTTCTTCAAAGGAAAGAGAGGCAAAAGGTTACCTTTGTAAATTGTGTATATATACGGACCCTGTATATATATGTCTGTCAGTCATCGTCCTTTTTTNAGTTCTTTTTTTTTAGAAGCAACGTAGAAACACATACTTGCAGCCAATCTGCCCCTACAACACACACATAAACTGGTAAGAAAATCCACTTCAACTTTTTAAGCTTCATCATTTCATCTCCCTCCTCATTGTCACCCCGTCCTTCATCCTTTCCTCTCTCTTGTCTAGACAGAATCGCACCATGTTTATTAGAGCGGTACTGACAGTAGAAGAGTAAAGCATTTAGACCAGCGAAGGCGAGTACATTAGTGGTATAGAAGTTCATTTTCCACCCTTTTTTTCTTGCTTATTTTGACAGGCTATTTCAGTTGACTAAATGTGAAAGTGTTAAAAGGAAAGTAAATTCGGAGTATGAAGATGAATTGATATCTAATATCGAGGAGAATGGGAAAGGAAAGCGATAGATTACCCCTCGTTGTACCGTGGCAATGAGCAAAGGCCGGTTCAGCTAAACGGATGTAGATGTCCGTCTGGTTGACACCTTTGTAGCCACCCTTTAAGATATCGAGGTATGAGGTAGAGATGACGAAATGTATTTTGCATTCTTAACCAAAATAACCAAAATACCGAAATAGTGTAGATAATCCTAAGGGAAAATAAAAATAAGTAAAATGTTAAAATGGAAAGCACAAAACAGAATCCATAATCCCAGCCACAGAGGGTGTTTATATAAGTGTTATATATATTTTACTCAAGAAACTAGAATGAAGTATATCCCAAATCACTTATGTGCTAATGCTATACAAATTTTAGAGCCGAAAAAAAAANCTCCGCTTGCTTATGCCAAAAAAGAAGGGTATTATATGCTTTCCATTCTTTCCAATTTCCAATTTTTTCCTGCCAGCTTTGCTCTAGTGCAAGAGTATCTCCCAACTTTCCCCGTCGTTAAAGCACGAAGGGTAGTAGAGCGACGTCTTAATCTAGGTGTATAGGATACTTCTTCCTAATAGCTTCACCATATCTATAAATCAGTGCAGGCGCAGGAATCAACCCCAGAGCTACGAACCCCAAGAGTGAATTACCCCATCCCAGGCCCAGATGTGCATACATGCTTGGCGCTGCAAGAGGCAAGAAAGCTGCCATGATGCATCTTCCAGCTGTGAGACCCGCCACGGCAGATGCAGCATATGGGCCGGAAGCATCGATGAAGTAGGTTTGGATAGGCGCGAAGATGCCCATCATCCCAAAGCCGAACGGGATTAGGCCGATAATTGGAACAATCCAGTGGACGCGTTTGTCTGCTGTCCAGCCATACCAAAAGAATGAGATGGGGATGAAGAAGGAGAAGAAGAGGCAGGATGCTAGGCGCATCTCGGGTTGATAGACGCCATTGTTGGCCTTCGTCAGGCGGATGACCGTTGGGTCTGAGGTTTTGGCAAAGGCAGTGAGACCTAGTGCAAATCCAATGCCAGGGCCAAGATATGCGAGACCACACAGTTCAATAGCAAAACCATAGCTGGAGATGAAAACCTCGGTAATGGTCGTAAAGAGCAGGTAGAGCAGGCCGAAGGCAAATGACATGTAAAGTGCCAGGAGGAGAAACATCGGGGAAGTAAAGAGCATGTGCAAGGGACGGACAACACCTCGGAGTAGGACAGTGCGTTTCTGTAGTGTCTTTGGATCCTTTCCTGCATCATATGCTGATTGTAGGTCATCACGACCCAATTCTTTACGAAGTCTCTCGGTCTTGCGACGGATGAGGACAATGGCATTTGTTTCGCGGTTGAAGATGATGTTTCCTACTGTTAAGGCACCGCAGGCCATGAGCAAGACCCAGTAGACCCATCTCCAGCCTGCACGTTGGGCTATAAAACCACCTATGATAGGACCTACGACAGGGCCAAAAAGAGGGCCAAGGGAGAATGCGGCGTTGGCCTTGCCTCGCTCTTCTATGGGAAAGAGGTCCGCAATGACACCTCCACCAATCGTCAGGCAGGCCGAACCACCTACACCTGCTAGAAATCGACAGGAAATTAGAGCACCAATGTTAGGTGCCAGAGCACAGCCTATTTGCCACACGGTAAGAAAGACGTTGGAATAATTGAGTACAGGGCGGCGGCCGTAGATTTCACTTAGAGGAGAGAGAACCAAGGGGCCGAGCTGAAGTTGGGTAAGTGAGTGATATAGTTATGGATGTGGTTTGAGGAACGAATTGCAGGGAGACTCACTGCAAAGCCAAGGACAAAGATACTGATTGCGAAGGCGCCGAGGATTTGCGAGTTATTATGGAAGTCTTGAGACATAAGGGGAACGCCAGGAGCAGCAATCGAGGAAGTTAAAGGGCTAAGAGAGGGGTTAATACAGGTTGTCTTTATGACTAGCTTCAGTGACGATTGGATTTTAATACCTGAGGAAGGTGATGCCGCTAACCAACCCGAGGAACAGCCATTTTTTGGACTGAGGGAAATTCCTGATATTCAGCAGTTAGACAAAAGATATCTCTCGTGATAAGTACCAGAGCATCTATAAAGCGAGAAGGAGTGGAAAGGAACTGGAAAGGAGCTGGAAAGGGGAAAGGAGCTGCCGTTTTGTTTCTTACCTTGGGTGTAGAGGGTCATCCTGGCCTTCCCAACCTACCAGTCCAGCATCTAGATCGGTCTCGGGGTAATGCTCAACATTCAATTCACTCTTCTTCTTCTTCCTAGACGATCTGGTCTTGTGCAGTGACAAGGAAAGCGATCGTGGGTGACGCTTAGATTCCGTGCTTGGTATGGCTTGCAAGTCCAGCTCGTCTGCCTTTTCCTCATCTCGAAATTGAGTCGGGCCGTCATCCTGAGGTTCCTGGTAATGCAAAAGGGTCAATTAATAGGTACATAAACGGAGAACAGATACATGAAGAATGTATAGATATATATATATGAAGCTAATCAAGATGGTAGCATTGCAGCCGATGACGTTATCAGCTGAAGGATTGGAGGGTTTAAGGTGCTCACTCACAGGGGTCCTAGCTTTCTCGATATCGCCCAGATCCGATACCGAGGACGACATGACGTTGACTTATTGAGCAGGCGGCAGTTGATGCGCGCTCTTTGGCTTTTCTTCAACGATGAAAGGCAACACGGCGACGATTATGGCAGTGTTGACAAGCTACGACAGGTGTGTCCATGTGGCGGATCGGCCACTGATAAAGGGACTTCTCCTCCGCCACCAGTATAAGGGGGCGTGTGCCGTTGCCGATGAATGGTGGATGTGATGGCTCGTTCCCCAGCGACTTCGCGGCGACTCTGTGACCATGCTCGCCATGATGCTGCTACTGACGATGCTGCTTTAGAGGGGCTGCCTTGGGTGTCTCGCATTCAAAGGCCATCTAGTATCTCGCATCTGGGTATATGGCGTGTGGGTGGAGTGCGGTATACTGTATCTGGATATTGTGCGTGCTAGGGGTGACAGAGGTTTGGCAGCAACTGAAGGCCGAAAAGTCCGAAAGCGCGAGAAGTTGGGTGCTCGGAGATGCTCTTTGGTGCCTTCTCACTTTAGGAGGGGGGAGTCGTGGGAATCCAGCTAGACAACACGCGGTTAAGGCCTTAATTCCGTGCTGGAAATCAGCCTGNCAGGCTCCTCCCCAGGCCTTGGGGCCCCCCAGAACAGCCTACAAGGGGTGGAATGGGTTGGCCGGTGTGCCTGGACAGGGCCCCAATTGGTGCGTGCCATCTCCTTCCCTTCCCAGGGCTTCGGGCGATGCGTAAAATAAGGTTATTAAACAGTCCGGTCCGTAGGCATAATTACAACCCAGTACAGTACAGTGCAAGCTGCTTCGCAATCTAAGGCAGACCGCAACTCTGCTTACAAATGCTCCCCGCTCCGGTCGAGCTACATTGGTACATAGTACAATTAGGTAATCAGGAGAGCTGTTGATCCCAATAACTTCATCACAGTTAATTTACCGTATGCCTTTCCCCAGCACGACGGTGGTTACGCAACACTGCTCCCTCTGCGGAATTCGATTCCACGGGCGGCAACCTCTCCTGTCGGCAGGTACTGCACGGTGGTTGGACCGCTGCATTATTAGTCGCTTTTTCTCACTCCTTGCGGCTTGCTATCTTTGCAATCCTTAATCATAATAGACTGCCGAATTTCATGAATATAAATACCTGCTGTGTTCCTGAACTCTGCTCGCACCGATGCAAGTATGGTGTGGCCGAGATATTCATATCCATCTCTGAGGATTTCTTAAATTTAGGACTGGATTTTATTGGACTTAACAATGGATCAAGCTGTTTGCCTAAGGGATAGGTTGCCGCCTTCTAGCCTGACATCCAGGAGATACCTTGATGGACCAGAATGCCAATCTAAGCTGTGCTTGGAATTGATGAGGGCATTGATTCAATAGCAGAGTACGATGAACCGATCTAACATCAACCATGGTACCACTGCTATTCCAGCTCTTCCCTATCCCTGCCAGAGACAAGAGCCACACAAGGGAAAAGCAGTCCTTACGACATGGTGAGGCAACCACAAACAACTCGGCAAATTTGACTCTCGATTTCGTCCTTTTCCATTTCTAGTTGTGGGGGAATGGTCCATCGAGGAAGATGAGCTGTTGGCAATCTATTCTTTGCTCTTTACTCTTATTTTTATCAAGCTTCCATCTTCTTTCACTTCATTCAATTCTTGAAACTGGTGAGGCTTATAGGATTCTTGATAGCCATTATATGGGAGCTGTATCGTGAGTTTACAAGAAGGATAATCAAACTTTTCCTTCTGCTAATAGTATTACTCTCCCAGATCGCAGACATGAGACGCGTATCAACACTCCAGCTGTGGGCACTGATAACAGTGGTTCTGTTTTTCACAGCCCTGTTCCATTCGTTTGAAGATTCATCGTCGGTTTCGTCAGTCAATATCAAGCAATGGATTCCAGCCATGCCATCTTCTGCCTCATCGGCAGTCAAGATGGCGATGCAGCGTTCTGAACGGCTGTGGCAGAAAACAGTTATGCAGAGACACGAGTATATGAATAAATTTGGAGATGTTGGATTGTAAGTTGAATGTAATTTGAAAATCCTAGAATTCGCAAAATAGATGGATATGGGTTTGGGGGAACGTTGCTGATTGAGGTTGTTACTTATAGCTTCCCAGCAGTGACGGGACAGACTTATTTCGCCTATCCGTACAGTATTTGGGACCTCATCCCAGCATCGTTTAATTGTCCTGTTGAGATTGAACGCATTGGACGGATGGGTGATGGAGGAAAATGGGTCTGTGGTATGTCGCAGTATGAAAAGAGCAACAAACCTTGCGTTGTATATTCATTTGGTAAGCCCTAAGTTCAAAGATATTTTCTCCGCGTAGTGTCTAGCATAACTAAACCTTGTCTGCTCATGTAGGAGTACAAAACGAGTCCAGTTTCGGTAAGTGACAGTTAAGCGTATGAAGGTCAATATGAAGGGAGTTAACGAGTCCCGGAATATGAAGAGCAAGAACTATTGACTCGCACCAACTGTCGGGTCTGGGGATACGACTATTCAGTTAACGATTTTGGTCCTGTTCTCGATGAGTCGAACCGCCAGCGTACTTCATTCATGCAGGCTGGTATTGCAGGCCAATCAAGCCCGAATAGCGTACCCCCTTTCTTCTCAATCATGGATATAATGGCCATGAATGGCCACGATTATATGTATGTTTATCTCCTTTGTCATATCCCCTTACTACACTTCTATTCTCTCCAACTGCCTTCCTCGTTGTCCCACTTCCATTCTTCTGCTTTTCTTTCCATATTTTCCTCCTCTCGAATACACATATACACGAACGCAAATTCACCGACACCAAAACTAACACAAGTATTTCTCCCACATAGTGACCTCCTTAAAATCGACATTGAGTTTGCCGAATTCGAAGCCCTGGCTGCTATGGATGATGCCCTGCCATCGAACCATGAATTCCCCATCGGTCAGATTCTCATCGAGCTGCATCTCTCGCAACCCTCAGACATCACACTCACCAGATTCCTATCGTGGTGGGAGGCGCTTGAAAATCGGGGGTTCAGACCTGCATGGACTGAGCCGAATCTTATGGTTGTTACGCTCAGGGCTGAAGATTTAATGCCGAGATGTGCAGAGGTAAGCTTCTTTCCTTCTCTTTTATTTCTACATGTCTATTTCTTATAATAGTTGTAAAATGTTCGGAATTTAGAGAGTTCGAAGTAGAGGTAGTGGGTTATATACTAGGTAATGCTGGTACTAACCTAACTTTGTTTTCTATATAGTATACACTTCTCAATGCTAGAGACCATCGCAATAAAATCTACAATGAAGGAAGATAGAAGGAACTGGAACTGGAAATGGAGATCGAGATCGATTGGGCAATTAATAGAAGCTGGGCATTAGCTTATATTAATAAAAATTTTGGCAATTCCTGTCAGGAGGTCAGAGCACAGGCGGCAGTAATATCACATTTAAATTGTATGGCACGGAGCTTAATGGATTCTTCTACAGGAACGACTACGATAATTGATGGATATGGAGAGTGGGACTTAAGCTACAGCTTTCCCCCTACCATCTTCTGAATACAACCATCCATCAACACAATTAGTATATCACACATAAAGTGACTTGCTACGTGTTATATCAGTAGTGTACCGACAGGAAGTGAGATAATTAATAACAAATATTATCCCAACTGTTGGTAGCTAGTCACGTGGGGGCGCGATCGGTCACATGTGTACTAGTCCCAATCGGGTAATGGGGGACTGTAGCCTTAAGCTACAGCTCTACCCCACCACCTTCACAACCATCAACACAACTAATATATCACCCATAAAGTGACGTACCACGTGTTATATCAGTAGTGTACCGACAATTATTAATTGTAAAAATTAATTGTAAACTTTTTTACAATTACAATTTCCCCTCTTATTTTTATTCTATTCCGGATTAAAATTATTCTATGTCGACCCTTTCGGCCCATTTCACCCTGTTAGCATCGCCTTCCTCTCAAAGAGCACATGAGTATTAGCATAGAAATTTTTNGTCAATTCTAGTAACAGAGTCTCATCAACAAAGACTATGAACATCATAGTCATCAAAATCTTCACTAAAATCGTAAAAATCTTTAGACTATTCAATATTTCGTCATATTCAACCTGTTGGCATAGTCACATGTAGGCTAAGATCACGTGTAGATTAGGTGCACGTGTAGATAAGATTAGGCTAGTTCGATTGCGGTAGGGGAGGGCGGTACTGTACGGCAGTACTCCCCATATAACTACCGCAGTACGAACCTACCTATAACTAACAACAATCAACTACCATATCAACACGTATTACCTCCATATATTGGAGATGTACGTTCACCGTAGAGGTGAACCGACACAACCGTTTAACGAGTTATTAGATGGGTCTACTGTAGGTATGTATTTAGGTCTGAGAATCAAAAATCGACTTGTTCTCTAAAACACAAATTAAAGCAACATTGTTAGACAGCTCTGCCGAGGAACTCGGCTTTTATGGTATTCCCGACCTATACAGATATTACTTGGACAGCTTAACGGACAAGTGAAACTGCAAACACACCGATGCCGAGATTCTCTGCCAGAAACCAATGCCACCACATCCGTGTGAGTCTCACTCTAACCGAGTTAGTTGAGATATAACTCTTAGTAGGCACTACTTACGTGTTTATACGCTTGTTTTTCAACAATAAAGCTTAAGTTCTCACAAGGGCTTAGTGAACGGTGATAAAACCTATGAGAGATATTTTTATTTCGAGTTGGTATTGTACACACATGTACTACTGCTTTTCTTTTAAATTTTGAATTTCTGCTACCTTTTTTGATATACTAATGGATAACAATATGAAAGGAAAACTTGCCTTGATTACAGGTGCATCTGGAGGCATTGGAGCCGCCTGTGCTAGAGATCTTGCTCGGTATGGAATTAATCTCGCTCTCACCTACTCAAAACACAAAGACGGGGTCGATGCTCTTATTGAGGAACTCTTTGGGACATATAGTCGATCCCAGATTCGTGTGTCGTCGCATCGTATCGATATGGCTTCGGCCGAGCAGATCACAAATCTTTTTGTAGAAATCCAGGAGCAGCATGGACAGCCCCCTGATATTCTCATCTCCAACGCTGGACACGGCAAACGAATCCCAAATATTACCGACATATCTCTAGAGGAGTGGGATTATACCATCACCGTCAATCTGCGTGCTTCTTTCCTTCTAGTTAAAGGATGTGTACCAAATATGCGGAATGAACGCTGGGGACGGATCATCTTGATGTCTTCTATTGCTGCTATCGGTGGAGGAGTCAACGGATGCCACTACGCTGCTAGTAAAGCAGGTCTTGAAGGCATGGGAAAGAACTTGGCAAGACGGCTGGCCAGTGATGGTATTACAGTGAATTGTGTCGCACCAGCAATGATCGGAGAAACCCGCATGATTCCTAACGCAGAATACGTGGCCGGAACCCCAGGAGATGTGAAAAATATCCCTGTGGGACGATTAGGGACACCAGGTGAAGTAGCACAGGTAGTATCAATGTTCGTAGTAACGGGCTATGCAACAGGCCAGACATGTTTATTATCGGGAGGCCTTCTATGATGGGTTTATGTCTAAAGATTCAGTTAGAGTATCTTAGAAGAGGCGTGGATAAGAAAGATGGTTAATTCTCATGAATTGCAATTTTACATATGGTCAGCGTGTATTAGATAAGAGGCACTGCTAAATTTAAGTAATAAGTGATTCCTGACAAGGACCACCGAATATCGGATATATAGTAGACACTGAATTCTGCGTGAAATTACAATCATAATTCAAATATCTCGGGCATCATCATAGGGACTAGAGATTAGCTGGTCTATGTCCATTCCGCTCTCCAACATCCAAGGCAACCAAGAACCGGCCAACACAGTTATACGCAGCTACAGTCGCCGTCACTTCAACAATAGCCTGATTATCCAGCCCAGCTTTGCGGAGAGCCTCAAAGATTTCATCAGAAACCTGAACATCTCGCGTCATAGCATCAGCATATCGCAAGACAGCCCACTGCTCCTCATTCAACGGACCAGGCCCTTCCTCCGTGGAATCACGCCCAACAACCGCTAACTTTGCTTCAGTATCAGTCTGAAACTCCGGCGTAGCTGCTAGGATGCTGGTGTGAGCATCCCACTCCATCCATGCCTCGAGGATTAGGGCAGCACGGCTGATGGCGATTTCACGAATATCCGCTGGCAGTGAGGTACGACCGCGGATGGCACCTAAGAATGCACCCCAGCCATCGGTCACTGGAGGGGAATGCAATAGGGCAAGGTCAAGAGAGAGGAAATCTCTGGGAGCACGACGTGCGCGGACTCGAGCGACAATCGCTTCTTCCTCAGGCCCATTAGTTGGAGGGGGGTTGGGAACATAGGGAATCCGCATCCTGGCGTTGTTGATACTGGTACTGGGTGTAAGGAAATTTTATCAATAAATATGGAGTTGTCTTGATGAAATAAAGTTCTTGAAAATTATATTTGAAGACGCTTTAGCAATGCATGTACGTCGATAAATCCACCTTTATTAGCCGTAGAGTGGGATACCGATGCGCGTTTGGAAATAACATAACCATGTTTGCCTCGGTCTCTGAACCCCACGGTAAAAGTGGTATACGTGTACCCGAGTAATCTTCAAATTAAGTGTTTAGTGGCTAATGAATGAGTTGCAATGGGTTGTGACAGATGCACCATCTTCTTTGGGTATCTACACAATTTGTTTAAACATCCGTTGGAATTGAGCTCACGAGAAGGTAGGAATGTCTATGATTATATCTGCTATCTTAAGCCAGATTTTTAGCAACAATAAAGAGTGTCAATAGAGAAGCATTTTATACGTTCTTTGAGGTTTTAATAGCCTTCTTCCTTGGTTCGGCTACATGCACATAGGCTAATTAAAAAAATCTTAAGAGGTTTAAATTGATATTTTATAAATTCCGATTAGATGAATGTTCTCTTGTAATAAAATTTTAGTTTAGTGATCGATAATTAGTAGTATTCGACATTTTATTTTCGGTCTTAATCAATCCGTTGAGATAAACATATATTTTTTNATAATCCAATACCTAAATTCCCAAATCCCAAAATGGGGTTTTATCGTCTTTATCCTAGTGATTCTCAAGTCTCAAGCACAATCCATCCCATTCTTTCAAAAGATAGAAACTATGCGTCCTAAGATCTGTCAGACTCTTGGAATTGCTTTGTCCAGAACGCCCGATAATGCTTTCCATCTCCAATTCTTGAGATTTCTGTAATCTCCTCGGGTGTGAGTTGGAAAGTAAGAACCTTAAGGTAGTCACGCAGTCTGCTTTCCTGGCTACTTGTTGTAATAGGAATAAAATTTTGATCGATACTCCATCGCAGTAGGATCTCTCCCGGCCCTACCGAATATTTCGCTCCTAGTGTGGAAAGGAAATCGTCTAGTGGACCTCCCTTTGTTCTTATGATCGGCGTTTGAGTCCCGAATGCTGAGATAACAATATTCTTCGAGTGTAGATATGCCACGAACTCATGACGAGGTAGGTATGGGTGGAGTTCTATTTGATTCAGTGCCGGTGGGATCGTCGCAATTTCAAGAATAGACTCAATATGGCCCTTCAAAAAGTTGGACACGCCGATTTGTTTCGCCTTACCACTTCTCTGCATGGCTTCCATCTCTTTCCACGCATGCTGCAGCTTCGTCGCATCGGATTGGGCAAAATACGGGGTGTGAATAAGGTAGAGATCAACGTAATCAAGGCCTAGTTTTTCCAAACTCCTAGAGAGCGCAGATGGAATGTCGTCAATACCATTTTGCACCTTGGTGGTGATGAACAGATTCTCCCGAGCCACGCCGCTCTCTCGAATCGCAATTCCAAGTTCCACTTCTGTATTGTACGCTTCAGCACAATCTAGATGACTGTAACCTAAAGAAACTGCAGTTTTGATCGATTCAATCAGTTTACGATCCACATCTTCGATACCAGATTTCTTAAACCAAGCTGTACCAGTTCCATAGCTGATCTGAGTTCACCTATTAGAATTATTCGCTACTGGAGAACTAGAATCATATTATGTGGACATACAACTGGAATCGATACAGAATCCGATAATTTCCTTGATGGAATTGAGAGATTTGGCTGTGCCATGGCGGTTGAGTTGATATGTGAGCTTAGATTTTCTGCTGCCACTCTGCTAATTGATAGGTGAGTTGTGCGATCTGAACAAAGAGCCTAGAAAGCTCTTAATTTCTCGTTTCTATAGGGTAGCAATTATCTCAAACTCGTGATAAAGCTCATAATGTTACTATTCGGAATAAAGTGGTCTAACTCCACCTGTATACGACTCAACCACTCTACCCGGATTTGAGTGGCGTTATATTCCGAGGTCTTTAGAGTTAACTGCAGTTTATAGCAAACGTATCTGGGAAGCAGATGAGAACTCCCTGAAACTTTATGGTTTTCTTTGACTGAGGGACAACCACAGACAAATTGGCGGCAATGAGACTGTTACGACTGCGTTAACAATTGTGATTTTAATTCTACATTGACGTGATTTACAATTAATAACCCCCAAATAACTGTAGAATATGTGTGAACAAACATAATTCCAATTGATTTTGTCCATCATCATGTAGTGAGCTTTCTCAAACTTTTGGAAATCTCATTCAATGACCTCCACGGAATTCCATAGGTAGATGATTATATACTGTATTGTGTTCCCCAATTTTTGAACTTTGATGTACATCCCGTGAACAAAGACTATAGTCTATTTCAAGCCCTATTGTTGTTAAATACCTTGTGTGAATTAGGTGCTTCTGGGAATGGTCGACTGCCCATCATGGAAATGGTGGTAGAAAAGGATGAACGTTTCATCCAGGCGGGAGTGATAGTGGTTTAACAACAGCGAAAATTCTGACATCAGTTTGGATAGATTTGATGATCGAATCAGAAGATCAACGTTTGAGGATTTAGATGGTGGTTCGATCATGTCAAGAGCAGCTCCGTCTGGTAGTGGATGCGTGCCAGCATACACCCAAACAACCGATGCAGCATGGTATAATGTAATATGGGTCAAAATATTAAATCCGGCCCTAAGGTGCCATTCTCGTTTGAGCTCGCGGGAAATCAGCGACCACACGGCGCAGGAGTGTTCCAGAGCCACCTTGGCATCATGAGATGATGCCCATTCATACACGGAAGAGACTAATTCGGGGGCGACGGGGCTTTTGACGAACTGGTGGTTGAGAAGGTGGAACTTTTGAACATCGGCATTGAGCCGGATAAAACTTAAATGATATAATAACCTGCTGGCAAGTAGACTGTTCCTTATACCTAAGATATCTGTACGAATGCACGCTGCAGAAAAGGAGCGTTTCCACTTCCTTAGTGCCGCTAGACAACGATAGTAATCAGCGTGAAGATCGCGCATACGGCGCGAAGAGTAGTCTAATAGATCAGTATTATCAGACTCTCCAATATCACTTGCCGTCAATGGGTCCCTAGCTACCTGGGAGGGGTCCCAACTTTGAACCGAATAAGACCATGAACTGAACATGTCATTTTGAGGATTGGTAAGGAAGTCAGACCGGAAATTTTGAATCAGTCGTGGCATAATGTCACGATCATGACTGAACTGCCACACTGAATGTTGTAGACCAAATAAAAGTAACTCAAATTCCCCAGGAAGAAGGTCCGGTAAGTCCTCCTCGCGGTCTAATGCAATTCAAACTAGATCAGAATACAAAAATTCCCGTCTGTGAGATTTGCCACTATACAAGGCCATGAGATAGCGAGTCAGATCTGGTAAGTCACTCTCCCAAATATCACTGGAACAAGGTAATGTGATATTGAATTCTTCATATGATATCAAAGCCCTGGAATTCAATAAATGGCTAATAAAAGCTTCTGCTCTTAGGATACCAAATGCCAAACGCTTCCGAGTCTCTGCTCTTATCCAATCAGATAGAACCTCCTCATGACTTCGGGATATGCTCTCTTCAGGGGTTGGAAAGACGCAAAATCCATCATTGAAGAGGTTCATTTTTCGGGCATGGGCCACAATAATACTTCCGAGCTGCTGGGCGACAGAAAACGCTTGTCTGCGACCGAAGTATAATGCAGATGCTTGAATTAGGAGTAATGACTGACACAGAGGCACATAGATTTCTTCAGGAAGCTGAGATTGAAGAGGAGCCACAATAATCTTTTGGCGAATACTCTCGTGGGTTGCGAATCCATATGCCGCTGCCTCGTCCCCAGCATAAATAGAACCAATTGCTGTTAGAGTGATGTATAGAATAGGAGAAATGCGATCAAAGACTAGGTCCTGTTTGCGAAACAAGGGCCATAAGGGATAGAAGTGCTGGAGGTAAAGAGCTACAAAGTGATCTAGTAAGTCATTTCCTGAGCTTGGAACTGTGTCTTGTTGGTCAAGTCCAAACGCATGCTTGATTTCATCGCAGATATTGTACCGAAACTTCTTAAATGTCGTTGGATCCGGAGTCGTGCTTGAAAAGTTGCATGCAAATTCAACTAGTTTAGAGACAACCTCTTGTTGGAGTTGAATTTTAGTTGGATGTGACTTGGTGGTCTCATTGGCTGTAGCATTTCTGGCGCGCTTCCTGCTTATTAGGCCCCCATTCCCTGGTGGAGTGGCTTCTTTCTGCTGCAATGTTCCTGTACTTAGTACTTCATGTTCCACAGTTGTTCTTGGGTTTGATTCCAGGGATGAAGGATTGTTTCCTTCTAATGGCCGAATATCAAGACCGGTAGGGGATGAGGGTGCGTTATGATGGTGACTCTCATTTCTATTGCATTCACGTGACGGCTGTGCGTCAGAAGTACCTAGGATTTGGGATTCAAGAAAATTCTCTTGAACTACTGCAGTTGGCTCACTTGAATAGGCAGTGATGTTGAAATCCTCTGCCTCCATGAATTCAGCACCAGCAATAGGATCGGCCTGGAGAAAAAGATCCTCATGTAACCATGGCCATGCTAATTCTGGAGTCCACATCGCTACCAAACTGGAAGATCCTAACTCTGGCAAATTATGGGATCCTCTTGCATACATATCTATCTCATCGATTGATGAGAGATTGTGGTCATCTAATTGTAATCGAGGTGACTCCAGCCCGACTATCGCTGGTCAATGATTGTTACTTAAGTGGAACGATAGAGGGATGTAAAAATAAAATTGTGCTCCATAAACTTACGTTGTATATCTGCACCCTCAAGGACTTTTGTCGTAGCCTCTCCCTGGTCACTCGCCTCTGCCAGTTTTGGTATTTCTGTTGGCTGATTTGTCGCTTGAGATGCCTTCCGGTTAAGAGCTTGATGAGAATGACCACTGAAGGTGCAGACGCTGTTATGCTGTCTGCAATTGGAACAAGGTAGAGATATAGAGCTACATTTAACTTTGAGTCTAGCACAACGGTCGCAAGCACGACGACTTCTCTGGCGATCTCGAAACAAGCCTTCACTCACGTTGTCTGCTTCGTGGATACGGAAATGTCGGAGAAGAAGATCTCTTCGGAAGAACGTAGCAGCACAAATTTCACATACGTATTCAGCACGCCGCGAGTGATTTTTGCGGTGTCTTTGTAGTGTCTCCTTCGCCTGATACTGTCTATGGCAGTCAGAGCACGTGTACAAGATCTGGCTAGGCTTCTTGCGCCCTTGTTCCATTATAGCTATAATGGACGTGTGTTGCTTAGAATTGTTCGCCTGGATATAAGTGATGTGATTATGGTTGTCTCCATGAAATGGAGCTGAAAGATTGAGAGTGGAGATTTGTGGAGAGTGGAGGATCTCAAAGGCTGGCGCCCACTCCCCCATGGGGTATTACTAACTAACGAGAACCGCGCCTCCTCCCCGGACGAACGGACCCTGGCGTTGAATAACCGTACAATTGTGGTGCCGAGGAACAGTGTTGATAATCTAGAATATTGTGAAACGTCTGGTGCCTCCATAGATGAAGGATTCGGTAGTCCTCTAACAAACAACCCCTCATAATTCTCCTTTCCATACTATGAGAGAGAATTACGTATTTCATGAGACATTGTCTGTAAGAGTATGACCAAAATTCAAAGGGCTTTCCTAATATAGGTCCTAATACACAGGACGCGGCAAAATGTGATGAGAATCTGCCAAGACAGTAAATATACACGTGCCATATGATTACATAATTTGTCATAGGCTTTCCAGCGAGTGTAGTGCCCCATTCCCATCACATTTTGCTGCGTCCTCCGTACTCTGTGGAGGACTGGACAATAAGCTAGACTTCGCCAGCTCGTGAAGTTCCTTTGACAAGAAATTCCCCTATCGTCGTCCATTTTAGGTTTAGCATGTGCCGTGATCAGAATTGGTTCGACGTTTCTCGATTCGCCTTCAACAGTCGTAATCCATCCCTTCGGATCCAAAATACTCTCCGAGCGCATTACTCTAAAGTTATATAAGCAGGAATGTGATGTAATCCGGATCGTAATTATCAAGCAAAAGTGGTAATAGAAGTGGTATCCGTCTTCCCCATGTTCCTCTACCACCACACCCGAGGAAACGGATGCATGTCACCCCATCAGATAACTTAATCCATACTTGTAAGTGTCACAATCATGGTAGATCGCTAGCAGAATGATGCCGAGTATGTTTAGAACGTCTCTTTTAATTAGAGTTAAGAGAAGGATGGTTGGAGTCTCACTAATATCTCTCCTTCCTCTCCTTCACCCAAACACTTAAAGAGATTTCAGTGCAATAAAAACAGACCATCATCGACTAGATTTAGCCACTATTCGTATTATCGCAATAATGCCTGCCGCAGATACTGATTCACGAATCCGTCTTCTGAAGACCTCTCATGTCTCTTATCAGCATGCTGATTTGGAGAAAGCCAAGAAGTTCTTTCTTGATTTCGGCATGACAATTTCAGAGGAGAAACAGTCACCAACCAGGATCTACTTCCAAGGCTATGGTTCGGAGCCTTATGTTTATGTTGCCTACGCTTCTCCTGACGGATCCAACAAATTCCTTGGTGCAGCGTATACCGTTGAATCGAGAGAGGAACTGGAACGTGCTACACTTCTGCCAGGTGCCTCGAGTATTGAAAAACTCGATGCACCAGGTGGAGGGGAAAAAGTGACTGTTCCCGATCCCATCGGATTCTCGATTCACTTGGTCTGGGGTCAGACTGAGAAGGAGGTCACACAACCGGAAATAAATCCCGACAAGCGCGCAAAGCCTGGCAAGGAGCCGAACGTCGCACACGCCGCATTCGAAGTTCACGATTTCGATGTTCAGCACCTTGGACATGATTATCTGCAGTCTAAAGGCTACAAGCTGTGTTGGGGTCTAGGTCGCCATGTGATCGGGAGTCAGATTTTTGACTACTGGTTTGATACTAGTGGATTTATTGTTGAGCATTATGCGGATGGGGATATGGTCAATGGAGATACTCCAGTCCAGAAGTCGCTTGCGACTCCGGCCGTTCTCTCTGTTTGGGGACCTAAGCTACCCACAACTTGGTAAAAACCTGCCAAAAATCAATGTAGGAGAGTCTGAGAGGATGTTCACTCGAGCTTGTCTATTTTGTTGAACTGAATCTCTACGCGTCTTGTTAGTCTGCGAGATAATTTAGCTTAAAATGAAATTACATTTTCTCTGTACTTACTCTGATTTTAGACCCATCTTGTGATTTAGTTCGAGACAGGACGTGGGTCTGCAAATTTCAACTTATCGATGTTTAGGTTCTAATTATCAATGTACGCTCACAGTACATTGTTCTGACTAGTATTGCATTCCATGCGGTTGCATATACGTAATATTTAACTAAAGTAGAAAGAAATTTACAAAGAGAAAACCGATGATGTTCTATTATACGGTCTAAACTTAAAATGGTGTTGGTGGTTGATACCCTAGTTCAGAGGCCCCGCAATATAATTATTCCGAGATCCCTACCTGCACTTTTCACTTATGGTCGAAGTTAGCAACGATATAATCTAATTTTAAGTGATGTGATTTACCTACAAAGGAGTGGTAAAGGAATTTTATAGAAAGGAAGTGGTGAATATAGGACTAATCCATTTGTCTTTGTGTTATCAGATTTATACTGAGTATCATTTTTTAGGCTTTGTTGTAAGTCCGGCCATGCAGTGCCTGTTAGGATAAATAGTAGGGAATCTGACAACCAGGTCCTGATATAGGTGATTACATCTCTTTCGTGCTCTATGATGTGAAACAATGCTTTTTAACTTCCTAGTATTTATCCCAGAACGGTGTTACTGAATTATATCCTCGCTCGACTTCACAGCAGGTATACTTCCAATATATTGCTTAAAGGAGCCCATTAAAATGTTTACCTTAGCAGGATTGACCTATAGAACATGTATCTGAATATAATATAGCTCATATCTGCTATGAAATTGTCTACCATTTAGTCTCTTCTCAATAGTGAAATTCAATCACGACAACTTAGGCGGAAAAGATTAGAGTGAGCCTACTGAGCCTCCACACTCCCGAAGTCTCTGTCCGCACTTCTGAAAAATGAGAAGAAGAATAACACTAGAGGCGACAATAGCAGATTCCACGCCAAAGGAAACATCATACCCTGATTTAAGACCCCATGGTAGCTCAAAGTAGGCTATTGCAAATCCACCTATACAGCGAGATAAATTCAGAATCGCACTGATCTCTCCTGTCGCATTAGGATATGAATCAGCCATATAAGCAAAAAGAGCGACCGAAACCATACAAGCTCCGCATGTATACATGCCCCAGCCAAACACAATGCCTATCCAATGGAGATGTTTCTGCAAGACTTGGCCTAGAACCACAAGACCTGGTACCATGAGCGCAGTGGCCACATAATTAGTCACAAGTCGTGCTTCGGGTACGAATTTTCCCTGATGTTGTTTTATATAGCGTGTTGCAAGCCAATCATTAAAGAAGTGACCTATTGTTTCACCTAGAGCAACACCACAAAATGGTGCGATGGATATCAGAGCAACACCTTTATTGCTAAATCCATATCCGCCAGCTTCACGAGGAGTCTGAAGCAGCACTGGCGCGGAGATACCGGTACCAATGAACCAAATGTATGCCAGAAAGCTAAAATAGTCAGCATTAGACTTCTGGTACCTAGATTTTCTTTCATTCACTTACTAATAGAAGAAGGCGGCTATTACTAAAGGCTTTAGTGCAATTTCGAAGAGGCGCCAAATTGAAGGCCACACAGAAGGGAAGTAAGCACGATTGCGGAGTTGCCAGATTCCCAATACACGGGAGATTCTTGTCCCTCTTGATGGCTGCCGCTCAATGGGGATTCTCCGATCATAATATGTCTCGTCTCTTAGAAGGAAGGCAAGAACCACGGTCAAAGCAGCAACAGCTAAGACCATCCACCAGACAAGCCGCCACTGCTGCGTATAGTAGAGAATCAAGTTGGAAAGAACAGGGTCAACCCAAGGGGCAGACAGAATAGCCACTACCCAAAATCCAATTTTTCTCGCATGTTCGTGGAAATAGAAAATATCTGTGATAACGAAGAGACCAACAGAGAGGAAGCTTGATTGAAAGGTTGACATCAGACCTCGCATAGCATAGAAAGTAGTGAAGTTCTGGCTAATAGTAGCCCCAAGAACAAATCCAAATCCAAATAGACTAGTCCAAAAAAGTACAGGACCACGTCCCCAGAAGCGGCAAACTGGCATCCAGATGAGACCGCCAAGTCCGATCATCAGCACATTCAGACTGCTAGCCCGATTCACATCATTGGGGTTCATATGCCACTCTTGACCTTGGAGTACTACCGTTGCTTGTGATGCAGCAGAAAAGTCGCACGAAAAGGAGCCCAGCACAAGCACAGCTAGGAGACTGTGCTTCTTTCCCCAAGACCAGTTTAGAGGATCATTGGGGTCATCGCTAGGCTGTGGTTGAAGAACCGTCTAATTAAAAGGTATTGAATGTTAATGATCTCTAATGAGAGGACTCCAAAGTCTGAAAAGGATTCTTTTCTATACAGAGTTCTGCACTTACATGTCCATCACTAGCAAGCTTCAAATCCGTCTCAACCCCTGAATCAATGATGGCAAGCACTGCTCCATCTTCATTATCGTACCCATCATGAGAGGCCTGCTCAACATGAACGGGCTTCTCCTTGAGAGAGCCTATGTTATCCTGAAAAGCCATGATTACTCGTTAATTTAAAAAAAANGAATATTCTGCCGACTTTTCTATTCGCCCTATACAGGCTTTTAATTGTGCGAGAAGAACAAGATTTTGCAAGGTATTTGATGGTTCCACGTATCCCGTGTTCGTTAAAGTAATGTCTTGCAACTAGATCTGTTTCTATATGTGACTTCAGACTCGGGGTAAGCCACTTTGTGTACCTTCTGGGGGTATATCCTTCCCTATCCATACCACACCCGGTGGCATCGAACAATTGGGGATGCTATAAATCAATTTGAACAGCAAATCAACATTAGTGATTTTTAATATATCTATTAGCATCACCATTTCCTTATGCAGTCAGCTCTGCTGGTATCGAATAATACTTGCAGCAGAGCTGAGATCCACCGTAGCATATATTATGACACCCAAACTGAACTAAGACGCCTCTATTCAATATTCTATCTGATGCTGGTCAAGATAGTAACTAGTTGAAACCTTTCCATTATTCTGATTTTGACATACTTTTACCATATCTACCAGAAATATTCTTCTTTAGCAAGTATCTTCTAGCTCCATAGAAATTTAGGAATTGCACTCATTTCAAAGTGTAATGTTCGGCCGGAAAGTCCCAGAGTAGTTGAATGTCTCCCCATCCTAAACCCGACTCCACTGGGATGCCACCCAATAGCAAATCTTGAAAGTTTGTGTCTAGATATGTATCTATTGGGTCTGTATCTAATCGGTCCGTCTTACCATTATCTATCAGAGAGGTCATACCCAGTTCTGGATGACACTTAAAATCCTTACAATCTCCATCAGTTTCAGGATATTGGGCAGTATCCAATTCTCTGTTGGTGCAATTCGCAGATGAAGATTGAACTAGGCGAACTACATCTACATCCAACCCATTCGACCAAGAAGAAAGCATCTCTTTCTCGTTGCTACTCAGGGTGTATGTAGAAATGACCATATCTGCAATATCCTTAGATGATGAAATTACATCACCTTTAGTAGTTGTTACTATCCCCAGGTTTGCAGCTTCAGGTAGCCGAATGCTCCTCAGTGGGACTTGTAGTTTTTGTGCTGCTGCTTGAAGATATGACATTGCAACGTCGGCGGAGACATATGCATCTTGGAGCTTTTGCAGGACTTCTATGCTCTGGTATAACCTCTTTAAGCCAACACTACAACTCTGAACATTTGAAGAGGCAGCGCAAAGAAGATTAACTGCAATTCCTGGCACTAGGAAAGTAACTCCTGAAGTGGGAAGAAAGCTACTTAGATCACTCTCGTGTAGATCATGAGCAATCTGAGTGATTTCAATTGCGCTTCTAAGAGCTTGTTGGTTTGAGTGATACCTGATGATCGGATCAATTGTTGTTGGAGAATTTAGTACAGCCTGAGGTCTGTGAAGAATTATTTTTACTGCTGAATACATCATCTGGAGTAATGCTCGATTGATGACTAGTATCGATTCAGTACTTCCAGGCTTAATATCAGCAGCGAGAGGATGATATTGCACACCAGTGGGAAGTTCTTTATGCCACTTCTCTATTTCCTCATCACACTCAAACACTTCACTGAGTTCAACCTCATCAGTTAATTTCGGTACTAGCCTCCTAGTCTCGGAGATCTCTGGAGCTTGATATTGGGACTTCAGAATACGGCCGATAAAGGAGCACATCTTGACTTTCTCGATGCATAGCCTGGCCATTCCAGTTATAGCATCATGGTTCAAGAATGTAGAACATATTTTGAGAGCTTGTAAAGTTTCCGGGGTTTGCATCATGAATTCAAAGTCATCGAGTGTAAGCATTGGCACATCGAAATCATCACCGCTGATACGGGGTGGTTTTCTCATCCCAAGTGCGATGAGATGTTCTCGCATAAAACATGACCACCAAATACGTTTTAGGAGGCATTTCTGTCGAATATCAAGGTCAAGGGGCTCCGGATCACGATGAAGTCCAATCCTTCGGCATAACATCAATGCAACTCCCATCCAATGCCAGGTGCCTTTATCTGCCTCCGGTGTATCGTTCCAATATGTCATGAGAAGGACTGCCAGAGTACGACGTACTGGGTCTTGCTCATAATCAAGCTCGAAGAGTAACTGCTGGCTATTAAATCTATTTCTAACTTTTGGTAGAATACCACTTACTTTTGCTCGCTGAAAGAGAACATTTCTGGCAGTCTTTCTATTCTCAAAGCCTTCTTGTTGGAGATACTTGTTTTCAATAAATGCAGCTCCTGCAAACATCATGGTTTGGAAGAGGAGCAAGCTAACAGGTGAAATTGAGATCTTATCACTGTTGAGGATGGGCACGAAATCTTGCAAGTCGACCAGGGGTAAGTAGCAGTGAACATATTTTATGTAGCACTTCAACAGTTCGTCTCGCAATTTTCTCTCGGGGATTGTTAGCGCATCCTTCTTTTTCAGATATTCCAAGTCGTCTTCTGTGATTGTCGTTGGAGGAGCCTGGATAAAATTTGGAAAGGAAAAGTGCGAGCTTCTAGGAGTAAATGCTAGTCCTTTTGAAGTTGTATTCATTGGTACGCCATACAGATAGGGGAAGCTTGAGAATTCTTGGTCGCTTATTGATTGAGAGATTGCACCATGGTATAACGTATGGACTATTTGATGGTAAGGAACACATCAGTATAAAAGTGAGCTTATATTGAAGTACCTACAAACGTTGGCAGCATCTATCTTATGAGGGATATCTACACGATAGCGATCTAGCAAAACTGAGCCTGCTTTTCTAACACCATTCGAGTTTTCACGCTTTCGTTCTTTCTTGGACAAATTTCTTGTGATAAGTTAGACAACATAGTCGAGTAGTTGGTTGAATAGCATTTAGACGTACTTGCTCTTCTGAAATACACACTCTTCATTGTTGAGAAAACAATTATGGCAGGGATAACCATTTAAATAGACGTCACACCTTTTTTTNGAGAACCTTACATCGGTTGCACCGGGGAAGTTTTTCTCTTCTTTTTTGGGTTTTGGTAACTCCAGAAGAGCGAGGAAGGGGTTTGGCTCTTTGAATTTGTCCCAGTTGTGGATCAAGTGAACTTGAACTCATTGTTGCGGGGGAAAGCTCAGATACCCGTCCAATAAGTTTGGGACTGCTATGCGGAGTTGTCTAAAAAGGTCTGAGTTTCAGAACTGCTATTTTGGACATCGTATAAAGGATAAAAGTGTAAGCATTGTCGAGGTATGAATGCATACGTGTCTTCAATTTCTACAAGCGTAGAATAACAGAACTATGTGGACTTGCAGGCAAGAAGCGACGATTTCTCAATTTCTAGAACGCCGTCTGCGGCTGAAGTGGTATGAGGTATATAATTCCACCACAATATCCGGTTATGAATACTTACAAATCAATTTAATTCCACATAGATTTCCCATTTGGCTTTTCATAATGACAAAAAAAANTGCAGAAAAGATAGTGTCGCGTCATAACCAGGTAGGATGTTCTGAAACTAAGGCTACAGGGTCTTGCGTTGTAGGTTCTTTACGCTTGATGTCTAATCGGGTGTTTAAAGTGGCATAAAAAATCATACATAGAATGAATGGACTAGATATAAGGATAGCACACTCACATGTAACTGAACTTTGATAGCTTATCATTTTTTATTCCATAAGAACCAAATCACTTTTATATACCATGGCTCTTTTTCAGGAAATTGTTACCCCTATTAT
The DNA here is from genome assembly GCA_002812745.2 of Scytalidium lignicola. Taxonomy (NCBI): domain Eukaryota; kingdom Fungi; phylum Ascomycota; class Leotiomycetes; genus Scytalidium; species Scytalidium lignicola. The sequence continues at coordinate 3,528 of NCSJ02000060.1, read as the reverse complement.
AAAATATGAGCAACCCCTAGACTTGTATGCGAGCAACTCTTTCTACTAGAAAAAAAAACCTAACGATCAAGGTTTATTAATAATGAATTTGTTCCAGGGATAGAAGGCCGGACATTTGAATCTATCAATCCCCATACTGAGAAGCCCATCGTCGCTGTACATGAGGCTACTGAGAAGGACGTCGATTTTGCCATCCAGGCTGCTCGATCAGCTCTGAAAATTTGGAAAGATGTCACCCCTTCGCAACGTGGACAACTACTCACCAAGCTAGCTGATCTTTTTGAGCGTGACATTAATATCCTAGCAGCAATTGAATCACTTGACAACGGAAAAGCTATAACTTTCGCAAGGAATGATATCGTCCAAGCCGCTAATTGTCTCCGATACTATGGTGGCTGGGCGGACAAGATTGTTGGCCAGACGATCGATATTGATCCTAATACTCTAGCTTACACTCGTCATGAGCGTATTGGCGTTTGTGGGCAGATTATTCCTTGGAATTTTCCACTCCTCATGTGGGCATGGAAAATTGGTCCTGCTATTGCCACTGGGAATACAATAGTGCTGAAAACCGCGGAGCAGACTCCGCTCTCTGGTCTATACGCTGGAAAATTGGTCAAGGAGGCTGGATTCCCTCCTGGTATCATAAATATTATCTCGGGGTTTGGTAGAACTGCTGGGGCAGCGATGTCTTCTCATGACGGTATTGATCTAATTGCCTTTACCGGTTCAACTACTGTTGGTGGTCATATTTTGAAGGCCGCTGCTGGGAATTTGAAGAAGGTGGTATTGGAGTTAGGTGGTAAATCACCTAATATTGTTTTCCCTGACGCCGATCTCAAAAATGCGGTTTCATGGGTCAACCACGGTATATATTTCAACCATGGCCAATGTTGTGGTGCTGGTTCTCGTATTCTCGTTCATGAAGATATATACGATACATTTATTGAGAGTTTTAAACAACGCGCTCTACAAAACAAAGTTGGTAATCCATTTTCTGAGGACACATTCCAAGGGCCACAAGTGTCCAAAGCTCAGTTTGATCGTATTATGGAATATATCGATGAAGGCAAGAAAGCCGGGGCTGTTCTCATTACAGGTGGCCAGCGACAGGCTGCTGAAGGATATTATATTCAACCGACGATCTTCGCTAACGTTCATGAAAACATGAGCATCGTACAAGAGGAGATTTTTGGTCCAGTCTGCACGATACAGAAGTTTAGGGATGAGGAGGATGCCATTCGTATTGCCAACGAAACACGTTATGGTATGCCTCCCTATTGCTCCAGTCCCACATTTCGCTCCAGTCCCACATTTCAGCTGTATTAACATTTCACAGGTCTAGCAGCTGCGGTGCACACCACAAATCTTTACACGGCCATCCGAGTGTCTAACGCTCTTCAAGCAGGGTAAGTTCTTGGATCAAATTTCTATACACAATACTAAATCCCTCTTGATAGAACTGTCTGGGTCAATAATTATAATTTGGTACACTACCAATTACCGTTCGGTGGTTACAAGGAGTCAGGTCTTGGTCGGGAGCTTGGGTCCTATGCCCTTGACATATACTCAGATCAAGACAGTTGCCATGCATCTGGGTGACGCTATATTTCCATAGTTTCAGGTGTTTCAGAGAAATGTTAGATATATGGCAACAACGAACAACCAAAACAAGTGTATCTACTTTTAATCACCGGCGTGCCCATATTTAGGTATTACAGATTTAGAATAGCCTACACATCATCACATACCTTTTAAGTTATCTATATAATATTGCAAACATTGTGGGCCCCCTTACGTAATTTGTAGATTTTATTCTTCCTATGATTGGCTAGAAGAGGTTATTTTGCGTGATTTCATTGGCTATTCAAAATATGTAAGCTTTACCTTTTCCGGCCCGTAAGGCCCTCTCCACATGTCGCGCAAGCGGCCGGAGGTCGCGCAGCGCGCTGAATAGTACCAAAAACCCTGAATTGCAGCTTAACAATACAGTAACTTATCCCTCTGAGTGCGAAGCACCCCTTACGAGCGAAGCGAGTAGCAAGCTTTGCTTGTAGTTATGTATCATGTTAACAGACTAAAAGCCTAAACTCCTCGATAATAAACCTTACTATCTAATTTTTAGGGCTGACTTAAATCGCCGCCAGAGTTACTTAAATCGCCGCCAAACCGCCGGTGTCGGACACAACCTCAGGCATAATACTACCTCAGCCTCACATACAAATTAGTATGGCAACAAGAGATTGCGCAATGTAATCAATTATATCCTTGTTATCTGACATCTTTTTGAAGTTACAGTAATCTAACAACTTTTCGAAGCTATGGTAATATTTCGATACAATCTTGGGTTTCTTGTACTACCTCCCAGGCCTCTGAATTCTACATTGCCTTGTCAATCAATTTAGCTGTTTCCTCCATAGAATCTGTGTGATAGATCGATGAAATTCCACACTGATAACCTCATTCCCATACTGTTCCAGGTTCGTACATATCTTCACCCATTTCTTGAATTCGCTATAGACCAACTCTTGTAACTGTACACCCAGATCATATGATATATATCTCTCTCCTTTCAGCTAATTCTCTTGAAGTTGAAACTTCTAAAGCTAGCAGAGCTAAGTTACTAAGAAGCTCAAAAGCAGAGGGTAAACATGTTATACTAGAAATTGTATTAGTAATTGACTTCCAGCCTTTCCTTAAAGCTCCTTTAAGTTTACCCTTTCCCCTCACAACTTGTGGGTTCAGAATAGGTACTTGAATGTTTGAAATTACCAGAGTACCTTCTTTTGGCCTGTCATAATGCTAGTATAGATGTATATCTTCAAAAAGAATCACTCCCTCATCTCTCTCCCTTTCCTATATTAAATGGTAGCATAGAAGGCCAACTAAGCATTGTATAATACACTTATACTTTATAATATCAAGTGTTATATCTTTAAGAATCTTAACTCTTTCAACTATTAACTTCTCGAGTATATAATTATATACTTGATTTAAAACAACAGAGAACAAATGTATATTAATATAGTATTTTCGTCAAAGTTACTCTTAAGTTGTAATTGTTTTTATGCTATTTTACTAAGATGTCTAGAATAAAAGTAAATGCTCAAACACATTGTTTAAATCATTGTTTCCTTGTTGTAAAAACAACTTTAAAGTATTATAACAACCTTTGATAAGTAAGGTTATAAATACTCTAAAATGAAGATGTTGATCAACCTAATACTGAATTAGCTTTTCCTTCCATAAGATTAACCATGTATTCTTTATATATTAAACTGTTGTATTTAGATATACTTAAAGTTTAGTAAGATTTGATGTATAAACTTCAAAAGTAAGAAAATCCAAAATCATACCTTAAAGTTTTAAAAACTCTTGAAATGTAAGATGCCTTTTATATATATTATTCTCCTTAACTGGTAATGAGAAGAATAGACTGGCCGGACCGTTGCATTGGACCGTGGTCCCGTCCGGACGAGACCGTAAGCCACACGGTTCGGTCTCAAAAAAAAAAAAAAAAAAAAAACC
>NCSJ02000609.1:0-14107 GCA_002812745.2 Scytalidium lignicola | reverse complement strand
TAACAATAGTTAAGATATATCTTGTTTTCTATGTTTTACTTTTTAAATTAACATTTGAAAAATGCTTAAACATCAATGTTAAAAGAAGTTAATTTGAAAAGGGAATATAAAGTTAAGAAAATTATTAATCATAAGATGTATTATAAGAAATTATAATACTTGGTTAAATGGATAAGATATCTAGAAAGTAAGAATAGATAAGAATTTACTTTGAATCTCATAAGTTGTGAGGAGTTATTACAAGTATATCATTAAACTTATCCTAGAACAGATTTCCAAGTAATGGAATTATAAGATTAGAAAAGAAAAGGTTAGTAATAGACAAGGAAACCTTGTTTGTGAAGATAAAACATAACTCTTTAAACAACTTCTCTTGCTTCTCTTTCTCTTTTACAACCTTTAACTTATTTAAAGAAGAAAGCTTATAATAGATTATTTTATTAGTATATTTACAAAGGAATTTCTTTTGTTTGCAAAAGTAAGCAAGACAAGTTATGTTCTCAATTATAGCTTAAGCAACCTTTTCTTCCTTAGCCTTAAGACAAGCCTTCTCCTTATCAAGGGTTTCTTAAGAAGTTATAAGAATACTCTTGCTCTTATATTTACATCTTTATTAAGTATACTCATTACAATAGTTAGATTCAAAAACCATCAAGCAAGTCAAACTATTTCAAGTGTAAAAATCATAAGGAGATATCTTAATATTGTACTTAGTTATATAATCTCTTAGGTTTAATACTTCTTGGTATTTCTGTAATCTTCCTTTTTCTTCTAGAATAATATTGTTAGAAAACAAGCATTTTAGTAGTATGTTGAAAAGGAAGAATAGATTAATGAACAATAAAATTATTCATGATGATAATTAAGCATTAGGATAATGTTAGTACAAAAAGGGAATAATGTTATAAGTTTAACTTAACAAGTTAATTGGTATAAGCTTAAAGCTCAATATATAGTAAAGTATATATAAAGAACCTAACAATTACATAACATGATTAGACTTGGAAGACTTAGGGGGTCCAAGGGGTCTATGGACTTATAGGACTTGGAGGGTTTAAAAGGTCTAGTTGGATTTTATTATCTATATAAGCACATTATAAGAACATGAGAATAGACTCCTTATGTTCAACTTAAATACATTACTGGATCCTACCCTGACTTAGTCACCTGCTTATGTGTTACATGTTTCTGTTGTCCTTGAACATCTACCTTACCCTTGGCTATCCAGTAACTTGGATAGCATAGTTTTGTAACATTATTGCTTATTTGGTAAATTACTTACTTCAAGCTTGTATGATTAAGACAATCCTTAAATGTTATTACTCTTTTGTTTAAGTATAAGTTTAATAGTAAGCAGAATGTCTTTATCTTTAAGCTTTGAATTAAAGTATCTTTATAAGCTCTTATTATTATATAAAGACATTGTGATTATGTTATAAGTAAGTAATAATTAATTCTTCTTAGATTGTTATTAGATTTTGTAAGTTAATAGTATATAATAACATTATATACAATTATACTTTGTATAATTGTTGTATAAATCTGTTTTACTCTTATAAAATTGTATTCTTATATTTTTACTACTAGTCTTATTAATGTAAATGTTTATATAGTTAACTTTTTCTTAATTGCCTTTGTATAAGCTTTAAAGTTAAGTTGTTGGTCAAGTTAGATCTTTAGAAAACAAGTTAATTCTTTAAGCTTTAATTCTTTGTTATTAAGGCATATTAGCTTTTTCCTTATTGTACAAGTATGTATAAAGTGTATTAATTTGCTTTTACTTGCTTTGAATTATATACTTTTGTATATTACTTACCTTTTGTATATTTTCCAGCTTACTTTTAATGTTTTATAATAACTCTTTATAATACATGTATAATTAAGAAAGTTTATATTATCTATAAAGTTAATTATAGTTAAACCTTTTATCTTTCTTAATTTATTATATAAAGTAAAGATATATAATATAAACAATATTAATAAGAGTAGAAAACCTTGTAAGATTCTTGTTTTTATTAAGATTAGTTAAATCATTTTGTTGTTGAAAGATAAACAAACAGTTTTGTCTGTTAAGTAATTGTTAATCTAGCTTATTAATTATTATAAGAAGCCTTTCTCTTAGAGTATGTGTTGTAATTACTTGTAGTTTATTATGTTAAATACTTCTTTAAGATCAAGTTATAATAATAATACAGTAATACCTTAATGTTATATTGTATAAACAATGTTTGTTATTGTCTTTATTGTTAATTTTGTAGATTTGTTATGTTTATTTCTTATTTGTCCTTTTAAAAGTAATCCTTACTTCTTTGTTACTTTTATAATATGAGTAGTTATTATAACTTTGAATACTTTTGTTATACAATTAAGTAATGTGATTAACTATTATCCTCCAGCTTATTGTAGTTGTTTTATTATCTTGCTTGGTTTTTGTAATATTATCATATTCATTGTATAGTAATTGTAAGGAAAGTGTTCTAGTCTAAAGCTTGTTTTGATTAAGGCTGTCAGAATTTGTCATAATGGTTAATTATAAGTTTGTAAAAACTTATTAGTTAATTAGTTTGGCCTTAGTACTTTTTATACTCTAGCCTTGTGAAGTACTTGTATGACAATTGCTTTGTTATAACCTTTGTTTATTTTAATTGCTCTTGCTTGATTTATATCTTGTAGTCTAATATAATCTGCTTATACTTTTAAGAAAAACTTAATTGTGAGTATTATTACTTTCTTATTATATGTATACATTAGTAGTCYTTTTTAAGTTGTTATTATATAACTCTAAGATCTTTAATAGGTTAACAAGTATATAATTGTATATTTGTGCTTATTATTTAAGTGTTTATAACTTGTAAGTATCCTTTGTTGTTGTTGTTATTATTTGTTATTAGCTTTTTGTTTAAGCTTAAGTAATTCTTTCCTTTTATTCTTTAAAAGCTTAATCTAGGTTTTAACAATTCTACAAGGACTTATTTGTATGTTATTAGTATTCTGCTTTCTGAGTAACCTTAGTTACTTTCTTAATTACATAATTCTATTATAATGTTGAGTAATCAACTAATAACTTCCTTCTAAGTATTGTTTTATTTATAATATCAATCAATTATTTTGTTAGTATATTAATTGCTTTGTCTAGTTACTCCTTGATAAATATATAACTTAAGAGGAATAATAAGTTGGTTATTATTACTTTAACTTTTCTATAGTTTATTAGTCTTTAATTATAACTTAGTTCTTCATTATATGTTTATTGTCTACTTGCTTCAGGTTTGATTTTGATAAGCTATAAAGTATAGTCTGAATTAGTCTAGTCTTCAACTCTTATATACTGAATTCAGAGATTTATTATGTGTTAAGCATAATTAATAGTTAAGTTCTTGTTGTTATTCTATCTTTATATAAGTTCTTCTTAAAGTGTAATAAGCTTAAGCCTTTATTATTATACTAATGTTAATAATTCATTAACTTTATTGTTTATTCTTTTTTTCTTTATCTTATATTAAATAATATTAATTAAAATTACTTGTTAGTATTATATGATTTTCTGGTTTTATTGTAATGAGATTATAAATAAGTATATGTTAATTTGAGGTTATGTATCTAGTTGAGTATATTAAGTAAATTATTATGTTTTCAACTATAAACATTACTTTTACTTAATTCTCTTTTACTTTGTATGATTATACAGTTAATTTATAATGTTTGTGTATATATATAATTATTCTCTTACTATCTTATACTCTTTGATAATTCTTATTATTTAAACAATATATATCTTTGGTTTGTTTGTTTATTTATAGTTCTTAGACTGTTAATATATTATACTTGTTATTGTCCTTTAATACNTTTTATTGTACATTTANTATCTTTTATTTTAGTTTTAGTATAAGATTATAATTATAATTGTATTATGATTATGTTTATTGTTATATTGTTTTGTTGGTTAGTCTATTATTATTAGTTTGTTAGATCTTTATTGTTTTGACTGATTATAAAGCTTGACAATGAACTAGATAGTAATTAACTAGATATAGAATTATTATGTTGACTTGAAAATTTATTTAAGGTATTTTCATTTGTTCTTCTTATAATACTTAAACTTGTAAGTTTACCTTATAAGTTTGCTTAAGTTTTAAGNTTTTTTCCTTTTAAATGTTATTTATTACTCTTCTTCTTCATTACTTTTCATTAGCTTGGTTATGTTAAGTTAAGTTGTAGTATAGATTATATTATTTAGTTTAACTAGNTTTTATTACTTTGNTTTTTATATATCTCTTTTGCTTAATCTTAATGCTTCTCTGTTGTTGAATAACTTTGATTAAACATTGTATGTTCTTTATTATAACCACAACACTTAAGTATAATTTCTCTTAGGTTTGTTAGATATTCTTCTTCTTCTCCTTCATATACTACTTTTGCATAACAAGTATACTGTTTCTTTGCTTTATAATACTATGTGTAGTATTCCTAAGCTTAACATTTAAAATATTACTTTGGTTATAACTTGTTCTTAAATAGTTTATAATAAAATACTTGACCTTTCTAGTATAAACCTTGGTTTATAAGTTTGTATATGTCTTCTATAACTATTAATTTGATATATAAACAGCTTTTCTGCTGTTAACTTCCTTTATAAGCTTAGTAAACTTTAACTTGAAGTATTATTATTTTATTCTCTTTTTCTAGTACTTCTTTAATTAAAGCTTCATTATATTTAACTAACAAGGAATCAGATATACTTTTAGTGTATATAACAACTTTGTTACTAACAATTCATGCTTCTTCTCCAAATACCTTTTGAACTTATTATATATTAAGCAAATACTATTCTTTCTGGCTATCTTCAAAGATTATTATTATGTTGTCATTAAGTAACTACTTTATTATATGTACATTACCTTATAAGAATGTGACTGTATTAATTGTTGTTATTATGTCTTATAAGTTGTAATTCTTGAACTTTAATAGTATACTTAAAGTATATATGATGATTTCATAGTCTCTTTTTACTAGTAGTTTATAAGTCCTTTATTATATATTCTTTGTGTACTTGTTATTAAACTGCATTGTTATTGTTAAGAGAGTTGCTATCTAAGTTTATATATACTCTTAAGGTTAAATAACTTCTACAAATACTTCTTTTAAGTCTTTGTGAGTAATTAATGTATTGTTATTATTATTAGATTGCTTTGTAATTACTTTATGTTCGAATTTAAGGTGTAAAATTTTTTCTACTAGCTAGAGTATTTTATATGCATTTCTCTTCTTAATTAGCTGGTTAAATTGTAGTAAATCCTCATGTTCATTGTTGTTTAACTCTTACTTTGTTGTTCTTCTTTAGTTACATTCCTTATCTTTATAGCTTTAATGTTGTTAATTCTTCTATTAATGGTTAAGGCTTGTAATATTATTGTTATGTCTTATAATTATGTTATACTTATGTCTTACTTATAACATTACAGTTAAACATGTTCAACATGTTAAGTATAACTCTACTATTAGTATTGAATTAGGCTTTAATATTAGTATAATACTAAAGTTCAATTATTCTAATTCTGATCTTTTTAGCATTTAATGATAGTCAAAAATATATATGATCTTATTATTATTTTCATTTAAAAAGTATATAATCCTTTAATATTTCAGATATTAGATTCTAATCTAATAATATACTTTTAACTAAAGTTATTCCTTAACATTAAGTACTTTCTTAGTAGTATCCTTTTCTAAGTATATTCTAAAGTTCTTAAAAATTCTTATATTAAGTATATTAGTTTAAACTTCTTTATAATTTGATGGTAATAACTTTTGTCTAAGAATACTTATAATGCTTATGCTTATAACTGTTGTCTGTTTTCCTTTATTTTTATAATTGTTAGCAAAATGCTTAAGAAGTTTATACTTAAAACATAACTTCTTTTCCTTTTAATCTTTTAACTTTTCAAAGTTAATTTTAAATAAATTCCTTTTTCCTTTAAGCTTTTGATTCTTGCTTTTCTAAGGTTTTCCNTTTTTTAACTATGTCAAGGTTTATAAGATCTCCTTATAATTATAATTTCTTTACTTGATTATTATTTCTACTTACAAAGTAAAATAATCCTTTTTTGTTTAACTTCTTCTTATATAATTGATTTTTGATTTTAATACATTGATTAATTAAGATCTTTAAGTTTGAGATTAATACCCTTTAATATAACTTATTATGTATTTCATCCTTTAGTCTTCTCTTATATTATATAATAAGAGTTTTCTTATTCTAATTTATCTTGACTAAATATTATTTGAATAACATAGTATAATTATTAATAGTTTTTGTTTACTTAAGATAGTAAAGATGTTATTCTGTGTTCTTCTCTTTATCAATGTCTTTAAACAACTTATTAAGTTCTTTTATATATTTGTCATAATTATTAAAAAGTTTTTAAGTTTTCTCATTAATTGAATCTTTTACATAATTAAAGTAATTATTCAAGAATAGTTAGAATCAATTTATCATAGTTCTTCTAAGGTATAATACTGCTTATAACACCTTTTATATGTTGTTTATAAGCACTTGTTTATTCAATACTAAATACATCTTCATTTATATTAAGTATACTTTAAGCTTGTTCTTATCTTTATAAAAGAAGTCTAGTTTAACTACTCTTACTTCTTCTCTTGACAGTCTTCTAACATTACTTGTAATAATTGTTAATAGTTTAGGTAATAAAGTTGATAGTCTTAGTAAAAGTCCTTTTACAAGTCCTCTAATTACCAATCCTGTTGATAATTTAATTTGTACTAAGTTCATAGCTTCATCTTCTAAATCAACTTCTTTACTTGAGCTTTTACTTATTGAACTTTCTTCAGAACTTTCTTTAAAACTGTCTTCTGAACTAATTATTATATTTCTATCTAATATCTGTTCAGGTTTAACATAACTTACTTTTATACAAAGGTATTCAAAATGTTATAAGATATCTTATAACATAATCATATAAAGTAGGTTTAGTTACTCTTGTTAGGTTTATGTAAAAGTAAGCTGTTTGTAATTATAATAAATAAGTATATATAGTAAAGTTATAACTTAGGTTAAACATGAAGTTCTTAATTAAAGCTTAAAGAGTATATTCTTATATAGACAATCAATGTTACTCAATATACAAATGCTTTACCTGGTTTAATAAGTCTAATACTTAGATTTGTAGACTTAGTAGACTTGTAGTAATTATATGACTCAACCTCTTGTTTAGTCCTCAAACCTTTATAAGTTACTATTCTAGTACTTATCAAGTTGTGACGGTAAGAGTTATAATAGACTATCAGACTATATAAATTTAAATTTAAATTAAAATAATAAATATAATTATTTATTAATAAATTATTTATTAAATAAAAAYAGTAACATTTTACARTAATRRTAATATAAATTAAATTTAATAAATAATTATATTTATTATTTTAATTTAAAATTTAAGTCTAAGACCATATGGTCTACAGTCTTAAAACAGTCCTTATATTTATTTGGTTTCAGACTGTAGACTATACAGTCTGGTCTCAATTTTTGACTTCAGACTGTAGTCCTCACGGTCTGGACTGTACAGTCTACGGTCTGAAAACGGTCCTCACAATTTAAATTGCTCAGACCACGGTCTGAAACGGTCCGTAAAAACCTCATGGTCTGGTCCAGACNACGGTCTAATGCAATAGTCCGGCTAGTCTAGTTATAAAAGAAGTAAGTTGTTAGTTTTTATAAAATAAAGTAAGGTATAGAGTTATATAAAGACTAGGTTACAAAGTTATAAAATTTGTTCTTAGTCTAATAACTATAAAAGTAATAAGCCTTTTTTAAAGATCTTGAATAACTTTGTTAAAGTCTTCTTTAGTCTATATATATTATTCCTTCTCCTTAAGTACATTATATAATGTTTGTATAATTAACTTATTCTTATTGTTAATTGTTATATAAATACTATTATAATAAAGGTATGTATATAAGATTTACAATTCCTTATATAAATACTATTATAATAAAGGTATGTATATAAGATTTACAATTCCTTATAAGGAATTGTATAAAAGTTATTTACTATAAAATGTTTGAAATCCTCTTAAAATAAGTTTTAAAGGTTAGAATTGTTAATTTTGTTAGATTTATATTTATAAGCCTTAGTAGTTAAGAATTCTTCTAAGCTTTTTAACAATGTACTTTTAACATATATTCTATACTTCTATCTCTTTATCTTTTCCTTCTATCCTTCTTGTTCTTCTACACTTAATATCCTTATATATAAATACTAACCTTAAAATGTATAAGTAACTTGGATATTAAAATTAGTTATACTTTAGTACAAAGAATATTTACTTATAAGTAATAAACTTTAAAGCTTAAAAGCTTTTTAATTATATTTAAAAGTATTTATAACTTCTTAACAAGTCTTCTTAAGTATAGTTTTCCTTAAGTATTCCCTTATATATATGTATGTTATATAAGAGTTTGATAAGTATAATTCAAAAGTGAAGTATAAAGTCAAGTAAAGTTTAAGTTATAATTATAAGTTGTAAAAGTTATAAAAAGAGTATAATAATCTTTAAGGTTATAAGAGTATTATAAAGAGTAATATTCATTATAAGGAGTATATTATGAAAGAGTATATTCAAATAAAAGTAAGGAGTTATAAAAGAATGTTTTCAAAAGGTCAAAAGGTTGATTACTTGGATTTGACAAGAAATAATATATTTCTTTTGAAATATAATACTTTCCCTTTTCAACTAAAGACTTATAAGTTCTGAGCAAAAGAACAGCTTCCTAAGAAGAATACTCTGTAAACAAACACAAATAAGCCTTAAAACCTTAATAATAAGACAAGCCACTGGATTACTACAAAACAAGGTTGTAGTTTCTTGATCTGTATATATAAACTGATTAGTATTAGTATACTACTGATATAACATGTAATATGTTACTTTATAAGTGATATACTAGTTGTGTTAATAGTTGATTAATTGTAAAGGTAATAGAGTAAAGTTGTAACTTAAGGCTATAACTCCCTACTACTTAATTAAGACTAGCTAATATGTGACTGATCATGTCTACACATGACTAGTCTACTAATACTAACTTTACCTTTTAACTACTTAAGTATTTTATATTAATACTAATAGACAACAATATAAAGCTTAAGAATAACAAGAAATATAATAGAAATAAGAGAAATAATAAGAAATGTAATAAAAANCCAGACTAGAAACTATTATAATAATAACAGAAAACATTATAAAAGTAAACTAAAGAATATTAATTAAGAAGTAAAAATAAAGAATAAAGCTTAGTAATGTTATTATAAAAAANTGTATAAAAATTTTTAACTATTAAAGTTTATAAATATTACATTAATAAACAAAATAATACAAACTTCTAAGACTTATTCTAAGAGGATTTCAAAGACTTTACAATTAATACTTTTAAGCTTATTCCTTAGAAAAAAGTATAAGAATTATACAACTGCTTTTATTATAATAGTATACAAATAATATATAATAACAAGAATATTACAATTACTTAAACATTTGTAAATATTATACAAAAAGGAAAAATAATACTTATAAAGTGAAAAAAACTTTTAATATATTTTTTTAGACTTTTAAAAAAAAMCTTATTACTTTTATAATTATTAAACTTTTTGCAAATATTTTATTTATGAATATTTAAGTTAACCTCAAAGTTTTTAGTTTAATATATACTAATTAAGAATCAAGTACTTTTCTGACCTTTATAACCTTTTAAAACAATTATTAATAGCTTTACAAATTATAATAAGATTATAACTTCAACTACAAGCTTAACTTATTACTATTACCTTTAACTTGATTTGTATATATAAAACAAGTTTTTGAAATTGTTAAAATATACATAGAAGACTAAAAGTATAATAGAATAACTAATAACTTTGAATATAAGTTGATAATCTTCAAGAGCTATTATAAATAAGTAGAATTGTTAGAGGAATTCTATATAAAAGTGTTTTTTATTATATTAACAAGATTAACAAAAGGCTACTTTATTATTAACAACTTTGTTAAATGTATATTCGAAAAAGTATATACTTATATATACAACTTTTATAAAGGACTTATATATTATCGTCAAATTTATACTAAATAAAAAAGTATAATACTAGTTTTAATTACAATTAAAAATTTCAAGAAAATAATACTTAAAAATGTATAATTGTTTATTAACAAGTTTTAAAAACTTTAATATAGCCTTTAACTAACTTTTAAGATAATTAATAATTTTTATAAGAAGTTGATTATTACTTGTTAAAGATTTTCAGTGTATAAATATATTATTTTAAACTTATTAGAAGATTTAAAATAACTTATTAATAAGTTTTACTTATTTATCATGTTATACAAAAAAAAAGCAAAAANTACAATAGTAAAACCTACTTTATAGACTGTTATTATTATACTAATTATAAAACAAGTTAACAATTTAATTTGTAAAGCTTTAAGTATATTACTTTACACTTTTAAGTACAGAGAAGATGTTTTATATACAAAAGAGAAAAGTACTGATCATGGAAACACTTGTAAAAANGAGTAAGATGCAGAGAAAGCATGTTTTAAAGCTAAAAATATAAGTAAATTTAATTTTAACATTTATAACTTTGAAATTGAGAATACAACTTTAATAAATTCTATACTAATAAATATACTAATTAGGTAAATTGAATTTTATATAATTAAATTAACTATTTCCTTTTTACTATGTTTAACAGATATAGACTAATTAAATATATATTTTAATAATTTTACAAACTTACTTATTACTTTACAAAGAAGCATTTTAGTTATATAATGATTTAGTTATAACTTTCTACTTTAAAACATATCTTTATACATTTTCGTTTTTAATTCATTAAAGAAAAAAATTTGTTTCTTAATTAATGTAGAATTATAATACTTATATTAACATTTCAACTATTTGTTAATAGTTAGATTATAATGTATATTAGACTATACAGGTTATAATATCAACAAAAACTTATTAGAATACTTTACTAAGTTTTGTACTTATTGTTAATGTTATAAGAAGTTATTAGGAAAGTTTATATTTAATTTATAGAATAATATTAACTTTAACTACTTTATTATCGTTAATGTCTTTTACATTAATAACAAATCTGTACTTTATATCATTAACAAAAGAATATATTACTAAGTTAGTAAATAACTTTAAAATATTAATGTAAAGTACATTTAAAATACTTTATATACTTGTTAAATTGATATTTATTTAAAGTCTTTAAACTAGATTATTATTAATGCTAAAAAAGAACTTTATCAATAAAGAGTTTTAATAGAATATTACAATTATAAGAATAACCTTAAAAGTAGTCTTAATAAAAGCTTATAACTCAACTAATTATGTTAGATAATATTATGTACTTATACAATATACTTACTAGATAATTGTAATTGAAATTTACAATCTTAATAAAGATATAACTTTACAAATAACATTCAGAGTTGTTAATAATTTAGTAAAACCTAATAAACTTGTCTTTATATTACTAGTTTATAATATTTATTTATACATGTTAGAATTTGACACTTTAACTTTAACTGTTAGTTAAAGAGTTATAACAATTAAGAAAATCATAGAAAAAATTAGCAAAATCAAAGTAAAACAGTAAGTACAAAATATAATCAATATGTATAATAACTTTGATATAAGTATTATTTATAACTTACCATTAAATTTAAACATTCTTATATGAAGAGTAAAAAACATAAATTAGAATAAAAATTAAGAAAAGCTATATAAACTTGTAAGTATAAATAAAGAAATGTGTGTATTAATGTTATTGTATAAGAATATACTATTTAAATTAACAATTATAAAACTATATCTTATGCTTATAAAAGGAATTAATAAAATTAAGTTATTAAAGTTAAAACTAAAAACTATAACTGTTAAAGAGTATTAAGAGAAGTTTAATAAATCAATTATAACTGTTACTTTACTATTAATGCTAATTATAAAATATAAACGTAAAAANGACTTTGTAAATACTTTGAAAATATTGTTTTCTTATAAGATAAAGAATTAAAGCTTTAATTTGCAGTTTTATATTAAGTTAAAATATTAAGATTACTTAAAAAGAGCATTTTCGAAATTGTAGACTTTTAAAATGTACTTAACAATATATGTATATTTAATATTAAGTTTGTAAACAAAATTAAAAACAAGRAAACTGAAAAAGCTTTTRAAAAGTTANTRTCTTRTARTAYAARCTTACAARRATRATAAGAARAAGCTTGTTTTAACYTAATTGCTTATTATTCAATGTATTAACTAGTATATTATTCTTTATATTATTGTTATAGAGTATAAAGATATAAGCTTATACTTATAAGACATTTTATAAGTATACATGTAATTTACTACCTTGTTAAATCAGGATTTTTATGTATAACTACYTTTAAAGCTTAAGTAGTAATTTAGTCTTTGTGAAGGCTTGATCTTATAAGTTGTAAAGTTACTTTATAAAGTCTTTAAAGTTAGAAATTACTAATTCTAGACTTATTACTCTTATTATATTAAAGTGTTTATTATAAAACTATTAATATACAATCTTTACTTATTATATAATATTAAACCTTTTGATATTGTAAAGCTTTAAATTAATAATACCTTGTTTGTTAAAGACATTTAATTTGTTGAACTTGAGTAAGAATAATTAAAAAAGGCTAATTTTCTAGCAAAAGAATATAAAACGTTGATTATTAATAAAGGAATCAAGTTTAATAAGGGTATTATACAATTGAATAATATTAAAATTTTACTTACTTAAGAGTATTAGTATATTAATTTACAATTTATAACTAAGAAATCAGTTATTATAATAAGCTTACGAGGAATTATACATTAAAACCTTATTATCAAGGAGTAATATATTGTACAACATATTTAAGGAGTATATATAACTTTAGTTTACTAACTAAAAATGTTATACAACTTATTAATAATTACTTAAGCTATTAATCTTAGTTAAGAAGATATGAAATCATTAAATAAACACTTATAATAGTAGATCCAGAATATTATCAAGGGAATACAATTTTTCAAGCTTGATAAGAAGATGTTATAATTATTAGTTTTTACAAATACCTTATTTATGAATAATAAAGACTTATCATCACAAATTAATTACATCATAATACTTGTAAATTATAAAGGAAATACAAATATATTATACTGATGTTGATTAAGTATAAAAGGGTTATACATAGCATTTTAGCCTTAGAATTGTATAGAATAGCTTATGGATTTGATATAAAGGCTATAATCAAGTTAATTATCAAAGGAATCCTTGAAATTGACTTCTTACTAGTTATATGTACAGATTTGAGGTTATTGTACAATTACCTTGTTAAGTTAAGAATTACATAAGAAAAGTAGCTTATGATTGATATAATATGCTTTTGTTAAGTATATGAACGATATTAGATTATTAAGGTATAATGGATTAAAAGAATTACAAATCTAATTAATTCTATAACTAAAGAAAAGCCATCTAATGCTCTGAAACAGTTGTTGGATATGAATAAAGTATAATTAGAAGTAGTAGAATAAGTAGAACATAACAATATAAGTAGTAGAACAGAGAATCATATGGAGGAAGGATTTGAAGTTATTCTTAATTAGGCAATTAACATATAATTAGGAAAACTTTACAAATTTAAGCATTTTAAGAGTTATAATGTATAATTATTTTTAGAGTAACTTTAGTATTAATAAAATAATAATTATATATACATAATATTCATGTGCCCTTGTAAGTTAGTCCTGATTAGGTAGTAAGAACAAGTAAAGCTCTTACAACTTTGCCTTCTTACTCTTAATTGTATAATAACTATAGAATAGCATAACGAGTATATTATGTATAATTGTATATTGTACTTTATACTATAAGTGAACTAACACTAATTTTATTCGAAAAACTACNTTTTTACTATTTATTTTTATTAATTTTTATTTAAAAACTATTTATANTTTTTTATTATTCTTTTTATAAATTAAAAACAATATATTAAACTATTAAAACTATAATCTTTT
>NCSJ02000608.1:0-14142 GCA_002812745.2 Scytalidium lignicola | reverse complement strand
GGGGCTTTTAGTAAAGGTAGAATGGAAAGATAATTAAAACTTACGGGCACAATCATGGCTGCAGAACCCACACCAAGCCCAACCACACATCTGCCTACAGTCATCTGCACCAGCGAGTATGAACAAGCTTGCAGGATGGCACCGATTATAAAGAGAACAGCACCAACGTAGATTGCTCCCTTTCTGCCATAGCGATCGGCCGTGAGACCAGCGACGACGGCCCCAATGAAGGCGCCGCCAGAGGTAATGGATGTAATGAGCTCCTTGTCGCTTGAGTTTAGGATCTTGCCGAGGTCATCGTCGAGGTAGACCAGGACGGCAGAGATAATGCCAGTATCATAGCCTATCCTTGACTATTAGTTTTTTTGTATTACCTTGAGTGATAAAGTACTGATGCTTTTGTGTAATGAATGAGCAAAAAAAGGTGGGATCTACCGAACAGCAACCCTCCAACACTCGCCGTGATGCTGACCAGCCACACGAACTTGCTAGAGGGAGTATTTTCAATGCTATCGAGTTCGTCGAGGTTGTCAGTGTCGAAGATGCTGTTATCTGAGGACTTGGTGGACAGCTGGTCGACCTTTTCGAGGTGCGCCGTCTGGTCCTTAACCTTCTGGTCGAGTTCTGTAACAGGACTCATAGTTGCTTGACTTAAAGACGGCGCCAATGACTGTTATCAGGAGCTTGCGGTGTGGTGGGTATCTACCAGGAGACCTAGAAGACGGCCAGTGATGATGGAGTGGTGTCGAGTTTAAAGTCTGACAATTTGCAGCGTAGTGGAAAAGCGGAAATGAAGGGTGGCTTTGTGATATATATAACGTGGAGGACATGGACCAGGTCACCGAGGCATTTAACCCCAAATTTGGCGTTCTTGAATCCCATATTTTGTAATCCTCTTTGCGCGGCGCAATCCAAGCGTTCTGGCATTGTCTTGTTCTTTGCAGCGCAATGTACAACAGAGACGCCATGGGGAGATTTGTCGGGGAACGGCGAATCACAAAAGAGGCAATTAATCAACTCGAATTCTCTTTGAATTGACTTGAGCTGAGCCGCCACTCGGCCGAGTCTCCCCATATCCATACACGGGGGAGGAGTCTGGGAGTCTCTGAAGAAACGCCGCCGGCAAAGAAAGCTTGCGGGGACCCCGCAAAGGGCAACTTCCCCAGAGTCTCCGTTCTCCCCTCTCGATAAATTGCCTTATTATCCCCTCCGCAGGCAACTTTCACTTCTCTAACCTCCACAACTTCCACATCCTCCACTACCTTCACCTTGCTTACTACTTGTGCCAATCACTCTTGTCATCTTTCGGCCCCATTCTACTGCATCTGCCCTTGCTTCAAGCCGACCTTTTCTTGGAGTTTACCCTCTCACTACCGGAGTATTGCCATTGCAGCAACATCGGGAAGACATTTACTCCCTGGCCATGCACCAAGGCGAGTACCGACTCTACTCTAGACGCTGTAGACGCTGGGGAAAACCTTTGTTGTGTGCACTTGGCTGCCGGGCGCTTCGTATCTGTCTCTAGATGCAGCCGCCGGGAGAGCGCGGACAAAAGTAAGTGCTGATTGATCTTCTGGAGATACCGGGATGTGCTGACATTTCACTATTCTAATCACAGTTCTTCCTTAGTGAGACGTAACAGCAGCAATCATGCAGATACAAATGTTGATGCAAATGCAACGGAGAATGGCAACATCAGTGCAAACGGGAATGGTAAGCGCTCATCCTGTTTGAGTCTGGGGCTGGTTGTCGCATCGTACCGGTGGAGTACACGCGGCTTCGGATTCAGTCTCCGTCAAAACCCTCAAAGCCGCGTTGTTTTACTCCCAGAATTATGACATCTCACTACCTGCGATTCTGTGAAACAATAACTAACCGAATACTGCACCAGAAGGAGAATCTATCCCCCCTGGCTCAGCTAAATCACCCGGCAGAGGCGTAATTCACATCTTTCGTCATGGATCCAGTGCTAAATATGATTCCAATTTTGCCAAGGACCAGCCCTGGGTTAAGATAAGCGGAAGAAGTGCGTTCTCCTTGCCTGCTCTTGCCCTCTCCTGTCTTGTTGGGCATGATCATCTTGCATGGAAATTTGCCGAATTAGGCAACTTGCTAACATGTAGGTGTAGTCTGTTCTGAGTTCGTGGATGAGACACCAGAACTCGAGGAGATCTACCAGAAAGTTTCCAACGGCCAAACCTGTCCAGTAAGCTACTCGTCAGGATCACTGTATTACCTTGGAAGGACAACAACGACAGCCAGATCAATCGACCACCGGGTTTCCGTAAATCAAGACCATGACACCTCACAATGGAGCCCACCTACGGCTACCATCTCTACGGAAGGCCCGGTTTTCACTACTGATTCCAACATATGGAGCGCGGGATCTGTGCATGTCAGCACTCAGCTGGGTTCTCCAGATACCCCCAGAAGCCGCTCTGGTCACGCATCTGAGGCAACAAGCTTTCATTCTCCCAATTCCTTTGAGTCCACGCACGACACGACTCGGACATTTGATTCTAGCATTCATACCCCTAATGAGAACTCTATCGCCTCCCTACTACGGGCGGCAGATTTATCAGACATTCATGGCTTCCAACCACATCATTCCATCACCTCTTCCCTAAATTCAGGAAACACACAGGGAGTTGCCGGACCAAGCATTCCTAAATGCTGGCCTCATTTGAATGTCCAGGAGGCATGCCTTACTCGCTACTTCATCGATAATCTAGCTTGTTGGGTGAGTTGTATTTCTTCACCAAAAGATGTGCATCCCTTCTGAATAATGATTGGGCTTAGTCCTGACGATTACAGTTCGACTTATGTGATCCAGAATGCCATTTCTCCCTTATAATCCCACAAAGGGCCCTCCAATGCCCTGCACTGTTATACGCTATATACACGGCCTCGGCAAGACATCTCTGTCGCCTTGACCAGTACAGAAATGGTAATAATGTGGAGTATCTAGGGAAATGCCTACCAGACTTGAAAATGGAGACTGCTGTGGAATACCATAGCCGATGCATCGAATGCCTCGTTGAGATGTCCAATAATGAGGAGGCTGTGTATGACGAAAACTTGCTTGCTGCGTCTATTCTTCTTCGTTTTTATGATGAAGTGGATGGTTAGTCATCTCTTACTCTCGGAGATATAGTGTATTTCGTGCTAATTGAGGATTACAGAACCACTAGGTGAAGGGAACTGGGAGACAGGACTCAAAGGAACTAAAGTCTTTCTAGATGCACAAGCTGAGCTCAGTATCCATGATACCGGTCTCCGAAGAGCTGCCTTCCGAATAGCATACAGACAGGAGGTGTACGTTTCCTTCTTGAAACAATGCCCCTTTCGACTTTCTTTAACATCATGTGATGCCTACCATTCGCTTGAGCCGACAGATGACTGCACCTGGGCTCATAGGATAGTCGTGCACTGTGCTGATGTACTCATGTATTGCTATGGTGAACATCGATACAATAACGATGACTATGATGCTCTCGTCGAGTATCAAAGAGCTTGGCAGCAGCTTCGGCCGCACTCATTTGATCCGATATATGACAAGCCTGCCAATCCCAGCCTTGGTGAGATTTATCCAGAGCTGTGGTTTTTATCTAACTGTCATGGTTTGTTTTTCACTTGATGTATGGGGTTTAAAAGTTAAGTGCTGATGGTTTCTTAGTCACAGGCGTTCAGCATTATGACCTTGCAAGGATTCTATTAACAGTGTTTAACCCGCGAATACCCCGATTTGGACCTGCTCACCGGGAAGCGGTACGTCGCGTTGAGGTACAGTACACTCATAACCCAGTAGTTTTTCCCAAACCCTGGCTAATAATATCCAAAGCTTGAAATAATGGATATAGTGAAGAGAGTGTGCGGGGTAGCAATCTCGAACCGACGTGTTCCTCCTGCAATGAATTCCGCTTGTATTGCGATTGCAATGTGTGAGTCAAAATGCAGGCCTTGAGTAACACAATATGTTCGAAGTACTAACACCCTGTCAGGTGGTGAGCAGTTCTCTGATATACGAGAAAGGGAGGCCATCCTTGACATATTAAATTATACAGAAACACAACATGCGTGGCCAACATCAGAGATCCAGAACCGATTAAAGACTTTATGGGAATGGTATTCATAACTACTCATAATCAAATCAAATCATATCATGTAATAAATAAACAATAAGATGAAAAGCAAAGAGTGACAAAGAAGTTATTTTACATGAGCCAATGCCATACCACACCATACAACTATTCAGTCAAGAAGATGCCTGCATTCTATTCCTCACTCCCAAACCTCCTCCTCCAAACCTTAAGTGGCATCGGCCCCGGCATCAAATTAAACGTCTCCCACCTCGTCAGTTCCCACTCCTTCCTCGGCAGTGCAAACTCATACCTATGAACCATACTAGCCAACAGCACAGTCTGTTCCAAGTAACTAATATTCCGACCAATACATCCCCTGGCACCAGTACTGAAGGTAATAAACGCGGCCTGCAACTCCTTCGCGCCTTCCTCAAGCCAGCGCTCAGGTCTGAAACGATCCGGTTCAGGAAAAACTGACTCATCGCGATGAGCGACGTAGGCTGAGATCGACACTGAGGTGTTTCCTGGGATGAAATCCCCCAGGATAGGTGCGCCCTCAGGAGGCGTGCGTCGAGGGAGACCAAAGGTTGATGGGGGGAAGAGACGGAGTGATTCGTCCAGGCAGGCGCGAAGGTAGGGGAGATGCCGGACTTTGTCATAGGGAGCGACTATTTCTGACGGCTCGAGGATGGAGTCGATTTCGGCGCGGAGTTTGGAGAGACAGGATGGGTTTTTGAGGAGTTGGTACATTACGTTGGACATTGCTATGGCGGTGGTGTCGGAACCTGCGTTCACTGAAGACTTGTCAGGAAGGGGGAGGAGGTGGGATGAATGGAATGAAATGGAAGGGAAAAGGAGAAGGAGGGGAGAAGGAGGGGGGAAGGAGGAGAGAAAGACGAGGAAGAGAAAACATACTCATAATCGATATCTCAGCAACAATCTCTCCCCACTCCATTCCGTTTGGATTCCCGTCCTTATCCTCCATCAAACACTGAAAGAAATCCTCCAACTTCTCCCCGGCTTTATATCGCTTCAACCTCTGTGTCGCTCGGTGATACACAATATCATTCCACCCCTTATTCAACTCCCACATTCGTCGATACTTGCTTGAAAACACCTTCGACAGCTCCGTCAAGAATGGAAACCACTCATACGCCCAAACTAACCCAGCCTGTGCCCGTGCCGTCGAGTGCAGACATTGTCGATAATTAACCTTGTACAATGTTCCGTCCATTTTCTCCGCGGTAGTGAGATCATCACCGGTATCTAGAAACCCCAAGCGTTCGCTGAGACCGATATCAGCTATAGCGTCGAGGGTGAAGAAATTTGTCCAAGTGCGATAATCAATGGTTAAATCTTCAGGGGCGGGAATTTCGTCCTTCAGGGGAGGGGTACATTGTGCGTCGAAGGCTTTAATAATGCGTTCGGTCTTATCAGCGA
Organism: Scytalidium lignicola; assembly: GCA_002812745.2. Classification (NCBI taxonomy): domain Eukaryota; kingdom Fungi; phylum Ascomycota; class Leotiomycetes; genus Scytalidium; species Scytalidium lignicola. Next base: position 8,620 of record NCSJ02000608.1, on the reverse strand, counting down.
CTTTGTGTTCCCAGCCCTCGAGGTTTTTGAGTGCATAGGCGCTGGAGAGGATGCGTCTCTTGCGTTGGTGATCTTCTTTGTCACGGACGTCGGCGAGATGGTGGTGTGTGCCGGCGAGTGTGTCGTAGAAGATGTCTTTGATGCATGTTGTGCCGTGGCCGTATATGTCCTTTTTTTCAAGTGCCTTAAATCAGCTACAACTCATTCGTTTGTGGTTTTGAGGTCTTCTAAGTTTTGAAGGCTTTGGGAAATCATACCTTAATAGCAGTAACAGTCCCATATGACAACGAATTTGGCCCAATCCGTACGACTGGCGACTTCTTATGTGCCTCACGCAAGACATTTGACCGGAAGGGCTTATTTGCCTCCCAGATGAAAGCAAGATCGGTGATGCCTGATAGAAAATTAAGACTGGGGTATTTGCACAGGCCCTTGGGGTCCCAGAAGTAATGGACAACCGGGTAGATGAGGAGGTACGAGAAGAGAGAGAGAGCCACGAAGGCCGTTAGAATGTAGCCTAGCATGATTCTTCGTGTTGCTGTTCAACAATGGGCTGATTTTGTCATGAGATTAGATTTTATTGATTATCACACGATTTTTTGTTTCATGAAGAGGCTTTAGGTGCATAGATATAAATTGATATTATGTAGAGTGAATTTATCTTGAGTGGAAAGGCTAGGATTTTGGCAGCGCTTCTTACGGAAGAGTTAAGTGGACCCTTCTGGAGAACGATATATAATTCGATTAAAGAAAAAAANGCTAAGGAAGTTGATTACCTTTCTGAGGCACTTGAAAGTCCGATTCTTTTGCGTTTAATCAAAGCAAGCTTACTTACACACTTGTATCTTCCATATGGCGATAATGCAACAGCAACCTCTTTCTCATCCCTTGTCACTATCTCCGTTGGTCATTGCCGAGAAGGTTTAGGACTCTTAGGTGGCTTTGTCATCGTGGGAAATTACCTCAGACAGGCTGGATTGCGTAATGGTGTTAATTGCTGGACCGCACATTATGTCTAAGATGATTCTTAGGAGGAAATTACCACAAGTAGCGATATCCAAATGAGGAAATAAGATGAGAAAGCCGAGACTACAAATTCTTAAGAGGGAAATTACCTATTGCTCATGCTTATGCTTTCAGGGAACAATTTCCTTCGTAACGGACAACACTTAGGCCAAGTTTCGTTATCGGATCTAGTGATGAAATTATTTTCTCCTTGTGATCTCAACGTCGAATTAAAAATACGCTTGATGTTGCAACATATGATTCCTATGGCACATTATTGGATAAACCGTATACTGGAGATTCACGTCATCACGGCTGTGAAATCTTTACACTAATCGCAACGCTCACAGTGAGTTCTTATTAATAAGTAGATGCGACCTTCTCCATGAAAAACTTAGCTATCACTCCCCCTTCGCCATTATCAATGTGCTTCCTATAAGCTTATCGGACAAAGATTTGACAATCATGGACTTGAATATGCGACAGACCATGAGAGATCTCCTGTCAATAACAGAGTCCCAAATCCACCAGCTTCAACCAGATGATCTCGCTGCATTGACCGTGGTTTTGTTTCTGAGTATTTGGTATTCCCTAAAAGGAATTCTCTGGGGAAGACCAGACCCCTACTATTATGTGTGGTTTGAAAAGCCGCAGGGTAAGGACTTGGGCTACAGAAAAGGAGTTACCCGAGATATTGCCGAGAAACTCCAGCAGGATGTAAGTAGCTAATAACACTTGGAGAGTTAGAGAGAATATACTCTAAATCACAATAGAATCGGAATGTTGTGATTTTATGGGGATCACAGTCAGGGACAGCAGAAGCGTTTGCTAATCGTCTTGCCTTGGACTGCAAACGTCGCTTTGGGCTCAATGCAATTGCATTAGACCTAGGAGATTATGATCCTGAGTCCATTTCACGCATCCCAGAGTCGGTGATAGTGATATTTATTATCTCCACCTACGGCGAGGGAGATCCTAGCGATAATGCGACTAATTTCATCTCATGGCTCAGCAGAAATGAAGCCGTACAGTTTCCAAATCTGCGATATACTGCATTTGGACTTGGCAATAAGAACTACAAATACTATAATCGTGTTATTGATGTTGTTACGTCGGCACTTGACCGGCTGCAAGCAAAGGCTCTTATACCAATTTGTAAGGCAGATGACTCCAAAGGTACAACGGAAGAAGATTTTACTGAATGGAGAGACTCCCTCTTCTCTATGTTCCGAGAGAAATCAGGGTTAGAGGAACGGCCAGAACGATATGAGCCCACTCTAAGCATAGTAGAAGATGGTTCACTTTCACTCATTGATCTACATATTGGTCAGCCCTCGCATCCTAAAGCATCTAGAAAGACAGCTGCGTCACACTCTACCATACGGCCACTACCGGTGCCAGTGGTAAAGAAGTTATTTTCAATCAAATCACGTGGCTGTCTACACCTCGAGCTTGACATCAGGGAATTTCCAGAGCTAAAGTACAAAACCGGCGATCATCTTGGTATATGGCCGTCTAATCCATCATCTGAAGTCGACCGTCTTCTCAGCGTTCTTGACCTCAGGAGCCGTGCACAGATACCACTGTTGTTATCAAGTCTGGATCCAACAGTCAAAACGAAGGTGCCGTCTCCAACCACTGCTGAAACTCTGTTCAGATACTATCTCGAGATCTGTGCTCCTGTATCCCGGCAGACGGTACTATCACTCGCTCAATATGCGCCGTCTTCTTCTTCGGAAGCACGTCTCACTCAACTCGGTCAGGATAGAAACGCATACAATGACTTCTGTGCAGTCAACTTCCTAAACCTCGGCCGTCTTCTCGAACAGGTCGTTCAACCTGGTGAATCCTGGACAAATTTACCCCTTTCATTCGTCTTGGAAAGCCTCCGCACCCTCTCTCCACGATACTACTCCATATCCTCGTCATCTATTGTCCACCCGAGACAGATATCGATTACAGTCTCAACATCTTTATTTGATGATAATAATCTTCTTATCCCTGGCCTCACAACTGGTTATCTGTCTAATTTTGAACGATCAAGAAATACACCAAACTTCAAAACACCATCGTATATTTTAGATGGTCCAAATGACATCCTTCAGAGTGGAAAAGTTTTTGCGCACATCCGACAATCCAAGTTCAGACTTCCGGCCCTTGGAAGCACACCGATTATCATGGTCGCCTCCGGCAGCGGCATCGCTCCTTTCCGTGGTTTCCTCCAAGAACGAACTCGGATCGCATCAATGGGACGCGAAGCGGGCAAGACAATTTTGTTCTTCGGATGTCGGAACGAAGAGGACTACATCTACCGCGACGAGCTGAAACAAATGAAGGAATGTTTGGGAGATAGAATGATGTCGATCACGACATTTTCACGGAAAGATGTTAATAAAGATGGTGGGAAAATGTACGTACAGGACAGAGTTGAAGAGTATGCGAGCACTGTGGAGAACTTACTGTTTGAGTCTAACGCTTATTTCTATGTCTGCGGATCTGCAAGTATGTCGAGAGGTGTCTGGCAGAAGTTGGGAGATTATATAAAGGCGTCTAAAAATTGGGATGAAAGTGAGCTTAGGGAGTGGTCGGAGCAGATTAAGAAGGCACATAGATGGCAGGAGGATGTATGGGGATAAAGTATGGATTCTAAATTATGGCACTCGGGCAGGTTTTAATTTAATATACATCTTATATATGTTCCAGCCCATACGTAAATGCCTCCCATTCGTAAATGGGCTAGGCCATACGTAAATAATCCACTTTACGAATGGCCTAGCCCATACGTAAATCGACCGTAAAGTGAGGCACTTTTGGAGGCACTTTTGAAAGGTTATTCGAATGCTACTCTAGTTTAAATCAACTACTATTCCTTCACCTAATAAACCAACAGCATTACCCATGGTATTTGCCCTTGCTCACTTCCTCCTGTTGTTGTTAGAGCTTTCAGGTGGTTCAATCAAGGCTCGTTCAGTGCAAATAGCTAACCTTGACAACCTTCCACAATCATGCTTATCCTTATGACAGTATACTGTACAATCCTTTCCTTCCTTAAAACAAGGGCGCCTTTTAGTGTTACATTAACCTTTACATTAGCATGATATACCAACTCACTAGCTAGTAGATACCTCCTTAACTATTACAGTTAATGTAACCTTTTTGGTGGTTTTTGGAAAGTTAATGTCTGGTTATAAGCTTTGGTCAACTATCCTTAGTTCCTTAGTAAGTATCAAACGTTCAAGGACTCTTGATTAAGTAATAACTTGATATTTATGAGGGTATAGTTTAGCTAATATTTGGCCATATAATCGTTGATTATCAATAGTTGTTCTATCTTCCTTAGGAACTTTAACTGTAATAATATCTCTAAGTTCATAATGTTGAATATCATGTTTTTTTTAAGTACTTTTCCACTATTCTAGCCTTTGCTTTTTNAAGTTGCTTTTTNAAGCTTTTTTAAATTATTAGATTTGTTAATTGAAATACTGTAATTATAATAATAATAGTAATAATAACAGTAGTAATAATAATAATAATAATAATAATAATAATTCTAGTAATGATTATAGTAGTAATTGTAATAATAGTTATAATAATAACTATAATAATAATTATAATAATAATTATAGTAATAATTATAATTGTAATTGTAATTGTAAAAGATTCAACCTTTATACTTGCTTGAATATTAGTTTTAGCATCATATTATTGTTCAGGTAAATTCTTAATTAGTAAAGTGATTTGAACATTAATTTCTAAGCTACTTTCAAGGCTGAATTGTATAATAACTTAAGAACTTGACTATAACTGAATATTAATATCAACCCTTGAATTGTTCAAGGTTAATAATTATAGATTAATTAATAGTTCAATTTCTAAATTTACCTTCAAAATTAAAAGTAGATTTAAATCTTCTTGAAGTATTTTAATAGTTATATTTTTACATTCTTAACTGTTTAATCATTCAAAATAAATGTTATAATCTTTGAATAATAATTCAGTAGGTAAATAGTTAATTGTTAAATATTTTTAAAGGTTTATAACCAAGATAACCTTTACTAATCCATCAACTTATTTAGTTGAGCTATTATCTATTTTCTATACTTTGATTTTGCTTTTAACTATTTTATTTACTTGTTCAACAAAGCCTTGAGTTTAAAGTGTTCAAGGCTTTTCATTAATAAGTTTAATACTATATTTGCATAATATGATTAAAAAGGTACTTTTGAATTCCTTATTATTATTATACTAAACAATTTTTAAAGGAAAAAATGTTATAATGTTATGGGTTTGACCAAACAAGCTAATTGGTGTAAGCTTGAGGCTTAGTACACAGTAAGTGTACACAGAGAACCTAACAATTAGGAGGTCATGTGATTAGGATTATTAGATCAGAGCAATCCAGTAATCTAAGGACTTAGATTAAGGGATTATGGTGATCCAACGATCTTACTGTATTTCATTATCTATATAAGTACACTATAAGAACATAAGAGTAACCTCCTTATGTTCAACTTAAATACATTATTAGACCTTACCTTGGACTTAATTACTTACTTGTGTATTATATGTTTTTATTGTCCTTGAACATCTACCTTACCCTTGGCTATCCAGTGACCTAGATAGTATAATTTTGTAACATTTTGAACATTACCTATCTTGATAAGTCAGGATTTGAAAGTAGATACACTAGTAGATAACAACAGTAAATAACAACTTGAAGAAGGTTTTGAAGAAGGCTTAGAAGAAGAATCTGAAGAAGGATTTGAGGAAGTATCTGAGGAAAGTTCAGAAGATAACTTTGAGGAAGACTAAGATAAGGACTAAACTATCAAGGAAATTAACATCCAAGAAGGAGTATTAAGAAAAATTGTTATATTACTAAAGTAACTTACTAGGTCAACAGAAGAATCAACTGTTAGGAAATTGTCAAGAGTTGTAGAAAAGAAATTAACACTTCTATTACCTAAACCTGACCTAGAGCTAGTACCAAGAGCTTTTAGTCTAGACTTTAATCTAGACTCTGAACCAGAAAGCAATACTGAATAAGTTCTAATAATAACTCTTAAAGAAATCAAAATCATCAAGTTAGATTTGTTCTATAAGGAAAGAAAGAAGTTAAAAGCTTATCTTTCTCAGACAAGAACTTATTTGATACTGAACAATCACTTAATGCTTAGAGATATGCATAAGGTTTTGTAAGCATTAATATACTTAAGAGGAATAGCAGAAACTTGGTTTTAACCCTTTAAGAACAAATAGTTTACAATAAATAAAGAAACAAAGAAAAAAAAAAGTAATTAACTTCCTCAGAAGTTAAGTTAACTATATAAGTAAACTCAAATGCTTGTATAAGAATGTTAACGAAAAAAANGAATACTAAAAGGTGATTAGCTTACTTCAGACAAACCAAAAGCCTTAATGAATATATAATATTCTATCATTAATACATAATATCAGTTAACTAAGGAGAAGAGGAGTATATACACTAGTTTAAGATAAGACTAAAGAACTCCATCAAAGAAGAATTATATTATCAACTTGTAATTATTACATTCAATGCTTTTGTTGATTTGTTTATCAAGATCAGGAATGAACAATATAAAATAATCTTAGACAAGAAGAGTAAATCTTACTTTAACAGAAGAAAGCTTAACAGGAAAAGGGATTGTAAAGACTTTATAGAATTAGATATTATAAAGAAAGGAAAGACCTTTAAAGGAAAAGGAAGGAAGTACTTCAAAGGAAAAAGCAAAAAGGGGAATTCCTTTAGRATCTCCYCTGAAGAACTTGATAARAGAAGAAAAAACAAGTTATACTTCAAGTGTAGAATGTCCAAACACATAACAAATACTCATAAGAAGAACAACAAGGCAAGTATATTAGTTAAAGTTAGAGTTATGAAAATCCTAAGAATTATAGATATCCTATCAGAATCTTCAGATGAAGAAAGCTTAAGCAAGGAAGATAACTCCTCAGAAGAAGAAGATTATCAAGATTTAGTAATTGTACTATATCATGTCATTGAGACTGATGTAAACAACATAGTAATAGCAAGAATCCTTAAGATGGATTTTGTACTTATAGAAAAGACTTAACATATAAGATACCCTCAAGATAACAACTAGAATGAAGGTTAAGGCAGATGGAGATTAATTCCAAGAGTTAGTAGAATTTAGATGATTATACTACTAGACTTCAAGGTTATACTAACAGAACAATATCCTGTTTCTAAGGAATTGTTAGTCTTAAGATACTATCTCATGATTAGCATAAGAGGACTAAGAGGATAGGAAATCTTAGATAAAAGCTAGCTTTTTAGAATTATATAGTAAGAAGAAGTAATTGTTAAAGCATATGAACTTGATATTAAGGATCTTACTCTCGTTTATAAGACTAACCTCCAGAGTATCATCATAAAGAAGGGATTATACAAGTTCCTCTTATCAGTAAAAANGAACTCAAATCTAAGATGATTTTGATCAGATGCCCAAGGATGCTTGGATAGTAATTGAAGAAGGATTAAGTTATATTGTATAAAGAAAATACAATATACAACATAAAGGACTTCTAATGATAACTTTCTAGCAAGACTATTTAGAAGTGGAAATACAGCATAAAGAAATCTAAAGTTTAAGAAAATCAGTAGAACAATTACCTGAAGTTAAGCAATATTATACTCAACAAGAATAAAAAGAACTAGTAGAGGTTATTGTTGAATTAACCAACTAGAATATAGAAGTGTTACTTACAATTAACAAACTAGAAGAAGATTCACTACCTTTAGAAGTACTTATTGTGTTATCAAGAGAAGACAAATTATTATAAAGAATCAATCAACAGTTCAACTAAGAAGTAACAACATACCCTTTGAATTTTGAAGGAGGGATTCTTGTAGTAAGTGATGTTTTTATCACTAAGATAAGGGAACACCTTGGAAATAAAATAGTAAAATGAGTACAAGATACATGAGCATTCATGAACAATAAAAGCTTAAACAGATTAAGACTGAGGAATCTTATTAAAAGACAAACAATACTCTTTAAGAAATTAGAAGAAAACGTTAAAAANTCTAGAGATTAACAATGATATGTTAGTTAACAATACTAGAAACATTAATCTTTACTTTATGAATAGTAAAANGTTCATTATATATAAATATAACATTGTGTAGAAAGCTAGTAAAGGTATTGATTAATTCAAGAGCTAAAAGAAACTTTATTAACGAATAAGTTATAAAACAACTTAAACTTAGTATAAAAGTTAAAAATAACAGTTACTTAATATTATTAGCAAATAATACTAAGGTTTAGAAGTATATCAACATTCAAACTCAAAACTTAAATATAAGATATAGTAAAAGCTATTAAGAAAGGATATCTTTTAATGTTATAAGGTTAAGAACATATCAAGTGATATTAAAAATCAAATGGATAAGAAAGCATAATCTAATAATTGATTGGAGAATAGGTATGATTACCTTCTTAGAAGAAACTGTGTCTTTAAGAGTTGTTTATGTTGATAAAACTATAAAATATATACTTAAAGAATATTATGAATAGTTAAAGTTATTCACAAAAAGACTTGATAATTTAGCTTTACTTGAGTATAAACTATA
>NCSJ02000607.1:0-14163 GCA_002812745.2 Scytalidium lignicola | reverse complement strand
ACTAGTACTTGAAAACACTTAAATATTAATATTAGAAGAAGTTAATCTAGAAAAGGAATATGAAAGTTGAAAAAATCATTAACTATAAAATATATTATAAAAAACTACAATATTTAGTTAAATGGATAAGATATTTAGAGAATAAGAATAGATAAGAACTTACTTTTAATCTTATAAGTTATAAAGAGTTATTAAAAGGATATCACTAAGCTTATCCTAGAATAGATTTCCAGGTAATAAAATTGTAAGGTTAGAAAAGAAAAGGTTAACAACAAAAGAAGAAACTTTATTTATACAAGCAGAATATAACTCTTTAAATAGTTTCTCTTATCTTTCTTTCTCTTCTATAATATTAAGTTTGTCTAGATACTTTAGATTACAACAGGTTATCTTATTCTTTTATTATTGAAGAAAAGCTTGTTACTTTTATAAACGAAGGATTTTGGTTATAACTTCTTCTTCTTCTACTTATAACTTGTTTATGGATTTTTCTAAGGACTTTTAATCTTGAGAATAGAGGATATTCTTATTCTAAGAATTAAAANGTTATATTATAAGAATACTTTGTATGTATATACTCAGAACATTATAAGAACTTTAAAAGGTTCATAATATACTTTTGGTTCTTTTTAGAATAATAAGAACAAAGTTTATGTTATTATTAATATCCTTAATAGTTAAAGCAAGATTAACTCTCTTTCTTTTCTTTCTCTTAGGATCAGATGAAAGGAAAGGGCAAGGACACTTTAAAAGTATGTTAAAAGGAAAAAAAAGGATTGACAAAGAAATGAAATAATTTATGATAATAAGTTAAGTATTAAGATAATGTTAATATAAAAAGAAGATAATGTTATAAGTTTTACTTAACAAATTGATTGATGTAAGCTTAAGGCTTAATACATAGAAGATATACATAAAGAACTTAACAATCAAAGGTCATGTAATAAAGTCTTAAGATTCTTAGAGGACTCTAGCAGATCCTAAGGACTTCAAAGGATCCAACTGGATTTCATTATCTATATAAGCATACTATAAGAACATAAGAGTAAACTTCTTGTGTTCAACCTAAATATATTATTAGATCTTACCTTTGACTTAATCACTTGCTCAAGTATTACATGTTTCTGTTGTCCTTGAATATTTACCTTATCCTTGGCTATCCAGTGATCTAGATGGTATAGTTTTGTAACATCAACCTTTTATATTACTATTTAATATAAGAAAAGGAAAGAGATAAAAGAGCAATTCTTCTTGAAGATATATATTCATACTAGCATTATAACAAGCTAAAAGAAAGTACTTTAGTAATTTCAAACATTCAAGTACTTATTCTGAACTTACAAGTTGTAAGGGAAAAGGGTAAACTTAAAAGAGCTTTAAAGAAAGGCTAAAAGTTAACTACTAATACAATTTCTAGTATAACATGTTTACCCTTTACTTTTNAAACTTCTTAATAACTTAATTTTACTAACTTTAAAAGCTTTAACTTCAAGAGAATTAACTGAAGGGAGAGAGATATATATCACATGATCTAAGTGTACAGTTACAAGAGTTAGTCTACAATAAATTCAAGAAATAAGTAAAGACATGTACAAACTTAAAATAATATAAGAACAAGGTTATCAACATAGAATTTCATTAATTTATCATACAGATTCTATAGAGGAAACAGCTAAATTAATTGACAAGGCAATGTAGAATTCAAAAGCCTAAGATGTTACAGAATTATACTATCCAAGTTATTGGATAGCTAAGGGTAAGGTAGATGTTCAAGGACAATGGAAACATATAACACACAAGCAAGTAATTAAGTCCAAGGTAAGGTCTAGTAATGTATTTAAGTTGAACATAAGGAATTTACTCTCATGTTCTTATAGTATACTTATATAGATAATGAAATCCAACTGGATCCTTTAAAGTCCTTAGAGTCCTTTGAAATCTCCCAAGGATCTTAAGACTTCATCACATGACCTCTGATTGTTAAGTTCTCTATATACACCTTCTGTGTACTAAGCCTCAAGCTTACACCAATCAGTTTGTTAGGTAAAACCTATAACATTATCCCCTTTCTACACTAACGTCATCCCAACGCTTAACTCATTGTCATGAATTATCTCATTCCTTCGTCAATCCTTTCCTTTCTTTCAATATACCCCCAAAGCGTCCTTGCCCTTTCCTCCCATCTAATCCAGAGAGAAAGAAGAGAAAAAGAGTCACTCTTGCTTTAACTATTGAGGACACCAGCGATAGTATGAATTCTTGCTCTTATTGTTCCAAGGAGAATCAAAAGTACGTCGTGGACCCTTCGAAGTCCTTGTAGTACTCCAAGTACATGTATACAAAGCATTCTTATGACATAACCTCTGATTCTTAAGACAAAAACGTTCTACATTCCCAGGACTAAGAGTCCTTAGAAAAATCCATGGACAGACTACAAGTAAAAGAAGAAGAAGCCATGGCCAAAATCCTTCATTTACAAAAGTAACAAGCTCTTCTTCAACAGCAAAAGAATAAGATGGCTTATCATAACTTGAAGTATTTGGACAAACTCAACATTGCAAAAGAGAAAGAAAAGCAAGAGAAACTGTCTGAAGAGTTATGTTCTGCCCATGCAAGCAAGGCTTCTTCTTCTACTATTAACCCCTTCTTTTCCGACTTCATAATTCCATTGCCTGGAAATCCATTTTGAGATGAGTTTGGTAATATGCCTTTAGTAACTCCTTACAGCTTATAAGATTAAAAGTAAGTTCCCATCCATTCTCACTCTCTGAATATCCTATCCATTTAACCAAGTATTGTAATTTCCTATAATATATCTTATGACTAATGATTTTCTCAACTTCATATTCTCTTTCCAGATCAACTTCTTCTAGCATTAGTGTTTAAGCGTTTTCAAATGCTAGTTCAAAAAGTAAAANCATAAAAAACAAGATATATCTTAACTATTGTTAATAATTTCAATTTATATATTAAAAGTCCATAGACTTCTTTGATTTTATATAATCCTATCTTAACCTAGTCTAATTTATCACTTGATCTTATCGTTTTGATGTTTTTTCTAAGAAGATAAACTTTATCCCCTTTTTTGTACATTGATTCTATCAAGCGTTTGTAATCATAATACTTCTTCATTCTTTCTTTAGTGTATTAAAGTAAATTCCTAATCTTTTCTCATATTTCCTCCATTTGTTTTACATAGATCTCTGCTAATTCACTTGTAAATTTTAATTCCAGTCTAGTACAAAACCCTTCTGGTTCTTGTCCATAATTCACATAGAATAAAATGATCTTAATTGATTCATATAGTACACTATTATACATTATCTCTACTATTAGCAAGTAATCAACCTAGTTATCTTAATCATAATTAACATAGCATCTTAAGTATCCTTCCAACCATCTATTCAAACATTCCATTTTTCTGTCAGTCTATGGATGTTATACTGTTAACAACTTCTTCTTAACTCCTATTCTTGTTGTTATTATCTCCTAAAACTTAAACATAAATCTAGTATCTTTGTCAAAGATTATCTGTTTTGATAATCCTCATTTGAACACTATTCTTCATAAGAATATATCAGTTACCTCCTCTACTCCTTAAGTCTCTCTGAACAGTTCAAATGTTGCAAAATTAATACAATATTCAGTTACCACAAAGATAAAATCATACTCAACCTTTATTGTACAATCTGTAAAAACCAGTAGTTTCACAATAAAATCTTATCTGATTAATTCCTATAGATTATCAAGTATTTATATAAAGTATAATTGTCCTCAAGGCTTCCTTCTTGGATTCTTAACCTTCCCACAAATCTTATATTCTACAATTACTTTCTTAATTGTTAATCATAACTTCACAATAAAGTAATTCTTATTAATTTAGTAATAACATCATATTATTTCTATATGTCCATTATATAGTAAACTATACTATTCTCTGACAAATTCTTCTGCCAACTTTATTAGTATATATAACCTTTTGTTCTTATACTAAATGTCTTTGATTTTCTCCTACTCACCTTTGGTCATATCTAGTAAAGTATTTTCCTCTTTTTCCCTTTTGGTTACTTTACTAATCCAATCAGCCTAATGTTTGTCTGTTACTATTGTGATGGCTATAAGCTATCCCTTATTGTATACTAAGAATCCACTTTCATCTTCCTTCAATATAAGCTTACTTTCCTCTTTTTCTTTAGCTAAGTACTTAGGTTTCCAACTCAAAGTATTCACTCTTCCATTATCTTCGCCTTTAACATAAATAATCTTAAAATCATACTTGGATAACTTCTTTACTTATCACACTTGCCTTACATTTAACTACTTAATTGTCATGAAATATTAGAGGTTATAGTAATCCAAAAGTATATCAACTATTTTACTAGATCTAACAGCATACACTCTTTAGTACTTCAGAGCTTCCACAATGGCTAACATTTCTTTATCTAATATTTGATAATTTCTTTTTACAACATTCAACTTTCTTAACCAAAATGCTAATAGTACTTAGTAATGTTATTTACCAATCTGTTATAATTACAATAACACTACTCCTAATACTACATTAAAAGCATCAATTTTAATTCTTATTCCTTTCTTTAGATTAAAGATCCCCAAGAAATCTCCCTTTACAAAGGTATCCTTAATGCTTTAGAATACTTCTTTCATAACCTTATTCCATTCATAAGCTTAATCCTTTTTTGTGAGTTCAGTCAATGATGTAAAAATCTTAAAATAATCCTTTACAAATCTCTAGTAATAATTAGCTAGCCCTAAGAAACTCTGTAGTTATTTAACTATTTTAAGTAATTCCTATTCTTTGATTGACTAAATCTTATCATCAAGGGTTTCTATTCTTTCTCCAGAAATGCAATGTCCTAAGAACTAAACTTATTCTTTATAAAATTCACATTTCACAAGTTTATAACACAATCCTACCTCTTATAACACTTGTAAAACAAGCTTAACATACTCTTTATATTCCTTAATACTCTTCAAGTATATGATTATATCATCAAGATATACCATCATGAATTTCTCCAGGTATTTTTCTAATATCCAGTCCATCATTCTTTGTTACATTACTAAAGTATTAGTCATACCAAACATCATAACCAATAGCTCAAATAATCCATATTTTGTTCGAATAACAACTTTCCATTCATCACCCCTTTTAATCTTAACTAAATTAAATACTGACTACAAGTCTAGCTTAGTGAATATAACAACTCCCTTCAGTTTGTCCATCATCAAATCTATCAATGGTAAAGGGTATTAGTCCTTCTTAATTCCACTATTCAAGTGTCTGTAATCACCACAAAGTCATCCCAACAGATTGTCTCCTTTCTTTGCATAATACAGTAATACTCCAGCCTCACCATGACCTTCTCTGTACAAACCTCTAAGAACCATTTTCTTAAACAACCATTTCTTTGTCACCTCATCCTCAGCAAGAGTTGTTCAATAAATTAGTCCATAAACTAGTCTGAACCCCTCTTTAAACTTTATCTCATGATCCCATAGTTTATACTCAAGTAAGGCTGAATCATCAAGTCTTTCTATGAATAACTCYAGCCATTCATAATATTCTTCAAGTATATRTTTCATARTTTYATYAAYATAAAYARCTCCTAAAGATATAGTCTTTTCTAAGAAGGTAATTATACTTATTCTTCAATTAATTATTAGATTATACTTTCTTATTCATTTAATTCTTAATATTACTTAGTATATTCTTAACCTTATAACATCAAAAGATATCTTTTCTTAATAGCTTTTATTATACCTTATATTCAAGTTCTGGATTTGAATGTTGATATACTTTTAAACCTTAGTATTGTTTGCTAACAATATCAGATAGTTGTTGTCCTTGACTCTTATGCTAAGTCTAAGTCATTTTACAACTTGTTTACTGATAAAGTTTCTTTTAGCTTTTGAATTGATCAAGGCCTTTATTAACTTTTTACATAGTATTATGTTAATATATAATGAACTTTTATTATTCATAAAGTAGAGATTGATATTTCTAACATTGTTAACTAATATGTCATTGTTAATCTTCAGGTTTTTAGCATTTTCTTCTAACTCTTTAAAGAATACTATTTGTTTTTCAACAAGATTTCTTAGTCTTAGTCTATTTAAGCTTTTATCATTTATGAAGGTATATATATCTTGTACTTATTTTGTTATTTCGTTTCTTAAGCACTCCTTTATCTTAATGATAAAGGTATTACTTTTTATAAGAATTCTTCTTATAAAAATTCAAAGGATACACTTTTACTTCTTGATTAAACTGTTCATTAATTCTTTATAATAGTTTGTCTTCCCTTGGTAATACAATAGATACTTCTAAAGGTAGTGAATCCTTCTCTAGTTCATTAACCATAGGTAATACTTCTATATCTTAGTTAGTTAGTTTGATAATAATCTTAACTGATTCTCTTTGTTCTTGTTATACATAGTATTACTCAACTTCAGGTAATTATTTTACTGATTTTCTTAGGCTTTAGATTTCTCTGTATTATGTTTCTACTTTTAATCAGTCTTGCTAAAAGGTCATTATCAGAAGTCCTTCTCATTACAAGTTGTAATGTCCTTATATAACATAACTTAGTCCTTCTTCTATTATTATCTAAGCATCCTTAAGCATTTGATCAAAGTTATCCTAGATTTGAGTTCTTTCTACTAGTAAGAGGAATTTGCATAATCCTTTCTTTATAATAATATTTTGTAAGTTAGTCTTATAAACTAAAGCAAGATCCTCAAGATTAAGTTCTTGTTCTTTAACAATTACTTCTTCTTATTATACAATTCTATAAAGTTAGCTCTTGTCCAGGATTTCCTATCCTCTTAGTCTTCTTATACTAATCATGAGATAATATTTCAAGATTAATAATTCTTCAAAGATAAGATATTACTCTGTTAGTATAGCCTTAAACTTTGCTAGTATGATTATCCAGATTCTACTGACTCTTAGCATAGATTTCTATCTATTTAGGTTAATAGCCTCTTTTTAATTCTAAGGGTATTCTATATACTAAGTCCTTCTCATTAGTATAGAACTTGTTTCTAGGATTCTTACCATTGCCATTTTGTCTGCATCAGTTTTAATAGTAATTTCTAGTATAATTACTAAGCCTTGTTATTCTTCCTCTTCCTCTGAGGAGTTCTTCTTCTTATTCAAGCTTTCTTCTTCTAATAATTTTAACAAGATATTTATAATTCTTAGAATTCTTATAACTTTAACTTTAATTAATGAGCTTAACTTAATGTCTTTCTTATAGGTATTTACTATATACTTAGAAAGTCTGCACTTGAAATACAATTTATTTTTCTTTTTTGTTATCAAGTTCTTCAAAGAAGATTTTAAAGGAATTCCCTTTCTTGTTTTTTCCTCTGAAGTACTTCTTTCCTTTCCCTTTAAGGTCTTCACTTTTTTTTATAGTWTYAMAYCTTGAACTAGTACTTGAGAATGCTTAAACATTAATATTAGAAGAAGTTGATCCAGAAAAANGAATATGAAGTTAAGAGGATTATTAATTATAAAATATATTATAAGAAACTATAATACTTGGTTAAATGGATAAGATATCCAGAGAGTAAGAATAGATGAGAACCTACTTCTAATCTCACAAGTTGTAAGGAGTTATTAAAGGTATATTACTAAGCTTATCTTAGAATGGATTTCCAGGTGATAAAATCATAAAGTTGGAAAAGAAGAAGTTGATAACAAAGGAAGAAGTTATGCTTAGGTTAATAGAATGCAACTTTGAGGTTTAAAGGGAATTCTGTTTCTTTTGTCTCTCTTTACTCTTCTCAACATTTAGTTTGTCTAAAGTCTTTAGACCATGATGAACTATCTCCTCAGCATACCTTTGAAGAAAGACTTGTTGTTTGTCCAGACAAGCAAGACAGGCAGTAGCCTTGGCTAGGGCCTGAGAAGTTTAAGTTAAGGCAGTGGAAGTCTTCTTATACTCAGAAGAAAGACGCTTATCCTTATGTTTATATGACTTCCAAGAAGGTATATGAAGATACTTACCATTATATTTGTGGTTACTACAGACATATTCCCTACAATGATCAGAATCAGGAACCATCTTACATGGCAGTCCTTTTCGTTTGTAATATGTGCAAAGCATTACTTTGATCTTAAGGTTTTGGATATAGATACCAAGACTTAATCTCTTTTGGTGTTTCCTTGATTATGATCATTTTAATAAGTTGTTGTCATCAGGATTTGGACATTTTGGTAGTATGTTTAAAGGAAGGAAAGAATTAATGAGTAATAAGATTATTCATGACAATAATTAAGTGTCAAGGTGACACTAGTACAGAAAGGGGATAATGTTATAAGTTTGACTAAACAAGCTAATTAGTGTAAGCTTAAGGCTTGGTACATAGCAGGTATGCATAAAGAACTTAACAATTAGGAGGTTATATGACTAGGATTACTAGATCAGAGTAATCTAATAATCTAAGGACTTGGATTGAGGGATCAAGGTGATCTAACAATCCAACTATATTTCATTATTTATATAAGCACATTGTAAGAACATGAGAGTAGACTCCTCATGTTCAACCTAAATATATTATTAGATCTTACCCTTGACTTAGTTGCTTATGTCATATGTTTTTACTGTCCTTGAACATCTACCTTACCCTTGACTATCTAGTGACCTGGATAGTGTAATTTTGTAACACTTTATTAAAGATTATTTGTTTTAGTACTCCTTATTAAGATATTACTCTTTATAAGAATATATCAGCTATTTCTTTTACTTCTTAAGTCTTCTTGAATAGTTTGAAGATTATAAACTTAATATAATGTTTAATTATTATAAAAATAAAGTTATACTTAACCTTTGTTATATAATCTGTAAAAATTAATAGTTTTATAATAAAATTCTATCTGATTAATTCTTATAAATTATTAAGTATTTGTATAAGATATAATTACCCTTAAGGCTTTCTTCTTGAATTCTTAACCTTCTTACAAATCTTGTATTCTACAATTACTTTCTTAACTACTAATTATAGTTTTATAATAAAGTAATCCTTATTAATTTAGTAATAGTATTAGGCTATTCTTATATATTCATTATATAATAGACTATATTATTCCTTGACAAACTCTTTTGTTAATTTTATTAGTATATATAACTTTTTTGTTCTTATACTAAATGTTTTTGTTTTTCTCTTACTTACCTTTAATTATATTTAATAAAGTGTTTTCTTCTTCTTCYTTTTTTAGTTATTTCATTGATTTGATCAGCTTAATGTTTATTTGTTATTGTTATAATAATTATAAGTTATTCTTTATTGTATATTAGGAATTTACCTTTATCTTCCTTTAATATAAGTTCACTTTCTTCTTTTTNCTTTAATTGAGTATTCAGGTTTCTAATTTAGAGTATTTACTCTTCTATTGTCTTTGCCTTTAATGTGAGTAATCTTAAAATTATACTTAAATAACTTTTCTGCTTAATATACTTGTCTTACATTCAACTACTTAATTATCATGAAGTATTAAAGGTTATGATAATCTAAAAGTATATTAATAGTTTTACTAGATTTAACTGTATACATTCTTCAATACTTTAGAGCTTTTACAATAACTAACATTTCTTTATCCAACATTTGATAATTTCTTTTTNATAATATTCAGTTTTCTTAACCAAAATGCTAATAGTACTTGATAATGTCATTTACTAATCTATTATGATTATGATAGTACAACTCTTAATATTACATCAAAGGTATTAGTTTTAATTCTTATTCCTTTCTCTAGATCAAAGATTATCTGTTTTAGTACTCCTTATTAAGATATTACTCTTTATAAGAATATATTAACTACCTTTTTTACTCCTCAAGTCTCCTTAAATAGTTCAAAGATTATAAACTTAGTATAATGTTCAGTTACCACAAAAATAAAGTTATACTCAACTTTTGTCATATGATTTGTAAAAATTAATAGTTTCATAATAAAATCTTATCTAATTAATTCTTATAAATTGTTGAGTATTTGTATTAGGTATAATTACCCTCAAAGCTTCCTTCTTAGATTCTTAACCTTCTTATAAATTTCACATTCCATGATTACTTTCTTAATTACTAACTGTAATTTCATGATAAAGTAATTCTTATTAATTTGGTAATAACATCAAACTACTCTTATATGTCTATTATATAACAAGTTATACTATTCTTTAACAAACTTCTTTGCTAATTTCATTAGTATATATAACCTTTTATTCTTATACCAAATGTTTTTAATTTTCTCCTACTTACCTTTAATTATATCTAATAAAGTATTTCCTTCTTGTTCTTTCTTAGTTTCTTCTTTAATCTGATTAACTTAATGTTTGTCCATTATTATTATTATAATCATAAGCTATCCCTTATTATATACCAAGAATCTATTTTCATCTTCTTTAAGTATTAAATCACTTTTTTCCTTCTCTTTAGCTGAGTATTTAGGTTTCTAGCTTAGAGTATCTACTCTTCTGTTATCTTCACCCTTTACATGAGTAATCTTAAAATCATACTCAGATAACTTCTCTGCTCATTATACTTACTTAACATTCAATTACTTAATTGTCATGAAATATTAAAGGTTATAATGATCTGAAAGTATATTAATGGTTTTACTAAATCCAACTGTATATACTCTTCAATGCTTTAGAACTTTTACAATGGCTAACATTTCCTTGTTCAATGTCTAATAATTTCTTTTTGCAATATTCAACTTCTTTGACCAAAATGCTAATAGTACTTAGTAATGTTGTTTACTGATCTACTGTGATTATGATAACATAACTCCTAATGCTATATCAGAGGTATTAATTTCAATTCTTATTCTTTTCTCTAGATTAAAGATTCTTAAGAAACTTCCTTTTACAAAAGCATCTTTAATACTTTAAAATACTTCTTTTACAACATTATTCTATTCATAAGCTTAATCCTTCTTTATAAGTTCAGTTAATGGCATGGAGATTTTAGAATAATCCTTCATAAATCTTTAGTAATAATTAGCTAATCCTAAGAAACTCTATAATTGCTTAACTATCTTAAGTGTTTCTTACTCTTTGATTAACTGAATCTTATTATTAAGGGTTTCTATCTTTTCTCTAAAAATATAATATCCTAAAAACTAGACTTATTTCTTATAAAATTCACATTTTACCAGTTTACAATGTAATCCTACTTCTTATAACACTTGTAGAATAAGCTTAATATACTTCTTATGTTCTTCAATACTCTTTGAGTAAATGATTATATCATCTAAATATACTATTATAAATTTCTCCAAATATTTTTCTAATATTTAGTCTATTATTCTTTGTTATATTATTAGAGTATTAATCATATCAAATGTTATAACCAATAACTTAAATAATTTGTATTTTGTTCAAATAACAACTTTTCATTTATTATCTCTTTTAATTTTAACCAGATTAAACACTGACTACAAGTCTAACTTGGTAAATATAACAACTCCCTTCAACTTATCCATCATTAAATTTATCAATGGTAAGGGGTATTAGTCTTTCTTAGTTCTACTATTCAAGTATTTGTAATTACCATAAGGTCATCTTAACAGATTATCTCTTTTCTTTGTGTAATGTAATAATATTCTAGCCTTACCATAACCTTCTTTGTACAAACTTTTNAAGCATTATTTTTTTTAAGCAACCATTTCTTTGTCACTTTATCTTCAGCAAAAGTTATTCAATAAATTAGTTTATAAGTTAGTCTGAACCCCTCTTTGAGCTTTATCTCATAATTCTATAGTTTGTACTCTAATAAGACTAAATCATTAAGTCTTTCTGTGAATAACTTTAGTTATTCATAATATTCTTCAGGAATATATTTTATAATCTTATCAATATGGACAATTCTTAAAGATATAATTTCTTCTAAGAAGGTAATCTTACCTGTTCTTTAATTGATTATTAGATTATACTTCCTTATCCATTTAATTCCTAGTATAACTTAATATGTTCTTAACCTTATAACATTAAAAGATATTTTTTCCTAATAACTTTTATTATACCTTATATCTAAGTTCTAAGTTTGAATGTTGACATATTTCTAAACCTTAATATTGTTTATTAACAATATCAAATAACTATTATCCTTAACTCTTGTGTTAAGTCTAAGTTGTTTTACAACTTGTTCATTGATGAAGTTCTTTTCAACTTCTGAATTAATCAAAGCCTTTATTGGTTTTTTGTACAATTTTATATTAATGTATAATGAACTCTTATTATTTATAGAATAAAGATTAACATTCTTAACATTGTTAACTAATACATTATCTTCAATTTTTAAGTCTTCAACGTTTTCTTCTAGTTCCTCAAACAATATTACTTGTCTTTTACTAAGGTTCCTTAACCTTAGTCCATCTAAGCTTCCATCATTTATAAATGTATATACATCTTATACTCATTCCACCATTTCATTTCTAAGATGTTCTCTTATTTCAATGATAAAGACATTATTTACTATAAGAATCCTTTTTACTAAATTCAAAGAGTATGTTATTACTTCTTAATTGAACTGTTCATCGATTCTCTATAATAATTCATCTTCTCTTAATAACATAATAAGTAATTCTAAAGGTAAGGAATCTTCCTCTAATTCATTAATTATAAACAATACTTCTACATTTTAATTAACTGGTTTAACAACAATTTCAACCAGTTCCCTTTATTCTTGTTAAGTATAATATTGCTTAACTTCAAGTAATTACTCTATTAATTTTCCTAAACCTCAGATTTCTCCATGTTATGTTTTAACTTCTACTTAGTCTTACTAAAAGGTTATCATTAAGAATCCTTCATGTTGTACATTATACTATCCTTACATAACATAACTTAATCCTTCTTCTATCACTATCCAAATATCCTTAGGCATTTAATCGAAATCATCTTATATTCAAGTTCTCTTTACTAACAAGAGGAATTTGCATATTCTCTTTTTTATAATAATACTATGGAGATTAGTCTTGTAAACTAAAACAAGATCTTTAAGATCAAGTTTACATGCCTTGATAATTGCCTCTTCCTATTATACAGTCTAAAAAANGCTAACTTCTGTTCAGGATTTCTTATTCTCTTAATCCTCTTATGCTAATCATAAGATAATATTTTAGGATTAATAATTCTTTAAAAATAAGATATTATTCTATTAGTATAACTTCAAAGTCTAACAGCATAATCATTCAAATTCTATTAACTCTTAGAATTAATCTCTATTTACCTTAATCTCTAACTTAATTATTATCTCAAGGATATCTTTTATGTCAAGTCCTTATTATAAGTACAAAATCTGTTTTAAGGATTCTTACCATTGCCATTTTGTCTACATCAGTTTCAACAGTAATTTCTAGTATAATTACTAGATCTTGTTATTCTTCCTCTTCTTCTGAGGAATTCCCTTTCTTATTTAAGCTTTCCTCTTCTGAAGATTTTAACAAGATATTTATAATTCTTAGAATTCTTATAATTCTAATTTTAACTAATAAGCTTGACTTAATGTCTTTCTTATAAGTATTTGTTATATACTTAGAAAGTCTATACTTAAAATACAATTTATTCTTTCTTTTGTTGTCAAGTTCTTCAAAAAAGATTTTAAAGGAATTTTTCTTTTTNACTTTTTTCTCTAAAGTTTTTCTTTCCTTTCCCTTTGAAAGACTTTCCTTTCTTCATAACATCTAACTTTATAAGGTCTTCATAATCCTTCTTTCTATTAGTCTTTCTTTGGTTAAAATAAGATCCTCCCTTCTTGTCTAAGATCATCTCATATTATTCATTTCTAATCTTGATAAACAAGTCAACAAGAGTATCAAATATAATGATTACAAGTTAACAATACAATTCTTCTTTGATAGAATCCTTCAACTTAATCTTATACTAGTGTATATATACTTTTTCTTCTTAGTTGACTAACATAATATACTAACAATAAAGCATTATGTATTTACTAAGGCTCTTGGTTTGTCTAAGGTAAGCTAATCATCTTTTAACATTCCTTTTTTCATTAACATCCTTATACAAGCATTTAAGTTCTCCTGTATAGTTTTCCTAACTTATAAAGATATTGATTACTCCTTAGTTTATTATTCCTCTGTTTGTCATGAACCATTCATCTTTAAAAGGTTAAAAA